>CM064481.1:33823064-33847324 GCA_032716605.1 Paralithodes platypus | reverse complement strand
AGAGAGAGAGAAGAGAGAGAGAGGAGAGATTTTGTACAGGTGAGACCCTCATATGTCATTTATATATAATCTGAGGAGAGAGACAGACACGAGCGAGAGAGGGGAAGAGTCGAGTGGGGGCGGATGGAGTTCGAGAGAGAGAGAGAGAGAGAGAGAGAGAGAGAGAGAGATTGTACAGGTGAGACCCTCATCTGTCATTTATATAATATGGGAGAGAGAGAGAGAGAGAGAGAGAGAGAGAGAGAGAGAGAAAGCGAGCGAGAGAGAGAAAGCGAGAGAGAGAGAGAGAAAGCGAGAGAGAGAGAGAACGAGAGAGAGAGAGAAAGCGAGAGAGAGAGCAGGAGAAAGTAAATGGCAACTGTGCAAAAATTCATATATGAAAAACGAAGGTCAAAACTGTGTGTGTGTGTGTGTGTGTGTGTGTGTGTGTGTGTGTGTGATATTAATTATCATCATGTCATTGATGGAAGACATCTTTTTTAATTGACTAGCCTCATACGTAGCTATTTTATGCTAATGAGAGAGAGAGAGAGAGAGAGAGAGAGAGAGAGAGAGAGAGAGAGAGAGAAAGAGCGAGAGCGAGAGAGGGAGCGACACCCAATCTATAATCAACTATTGGCAATCATTCACTAAGGTTACCAGACACCTCCAGACCACAAAACTATCGCCATAAAATTCGACCCTTTTAACTCTATGGTGGCTACTATTAGACGAGTTTATGGTGGCTACTATTAGACGAGTTTATGGTGGCTACTATTAGACGAGTTTATGGTGGCTACTATTAGACGAGTTTATTTATGGTGGCTACTATTAGACGAGTTTATTCAGTTTACAAAGGGCCTCCAGCAATTAACAGGCTTCGGACCATCTCACTCAACCCTTTATACTACCACAGATCCATCCTAAACTGCATACAATCCTCTAATTACAGCTAGGCCTATACTATAATTAATAAGACGTCGCCGGTACAGAAGGGGTTAAGGGGAGATTTCCACTTGGGGGATTATTTTGTCTGGATCCCTTTCTCCCTCATGTTTAGCCCCATTGCTTTGGAGATTTTAAGACGTTCACCCCATTAGTTTGGCGATTGTAAGAACTTTCGCCCATTTTCTGTCAATTTTTAGACCTTTTAGGTGTCGATTTTTTCCTGGCGAGCGATAGCGAGCCTGTAATTAATGAGGAACCGGCCTTCGGCCACAATATTTTTCTACCGAAAAATGTACACATTTATCTTGAAAGGGGGTCTAGGGGTGTAATTATAAGTTTGATGGAGGTCTAGGGAACAAACTAAAAACCTTCCCTTGAATGAAATTATGGTTATAATTATTATGACTTTACCACCAACCAACTTTACTTCTAAACTCAATTAACCCACTGAGCCCCAGCGAAGCAGCGTTTGCGTCCGCAATGTATGTAACGCTAAACCCCAGCGACGCAAACGTTGCGTACATGTTACACCGGTCCCAATTACTCCGGTCCAATGGCACCTAGAGGGCTCAGATTTGTATGGGAACTGTGTAGGTATCCCACGCAACCATGCCGATGGTTGAAAACTCTCAAAAGTCCAATCGAGTGAGCGTCCGCGCACTTATGCAAGTGTACGCTATCAAGACAGTTAAAGAAATATGCACAAGCCTACGATTTATTATGCAGTTTCGATTATAATAACAGGGCAATTAAAGAGGCCCCTTTGGAAATATAACATTAGGGATAAGAAACGATTTGAAAAAGGTAATTTAAGTGAGTGTGTGTGTGTGTATGTGAAGTTATTGAGGCATAAGCCTTTACAACGGCACCTCGTAGTTACTCTCTACTTTTCCTATGTTCTGAAGAGTGTAGAGAGGGGAGAAGGGGTGTTGGAGAGAGAGGAAGCTGTTGGAGTGGCTTTGTTATGTGTATTATTAGTCTGTATAGCGTAGGCAGCGCTATCTGGAGCATAGAAAACGATAGCCTACATTCATAGAAACCAGAAACAGATTTGACATTTTAACTTCAAACTGGATATGGGATAATTGGTCAGTAAATTGCATAGGAAAGGAGGCGTAGGTAGGTTAGTAGGTAGGTAGGTAGGTAGGTAGGTAGGGAGGGAGGGAGGGAGGGAGGATGGTTGGGAGGGAAGTTGGTTGGTAGGGAGGTAGGTTGGTTGGTTGGTAAGTAGGTTGGTTGGTAAGTAGGGAGGTTGGTTGATTGGTTGGTAGGTAGGTAGGTTAGTTGGTATGTAGGTAGGTAGTTATGTTGGTTGGTAGGTAGGGAGGTAGGTTGGTTGGTGTGTTGGTAGGTAGTTATGTTGGTTGGTAGGTAGGGAGGTAGGTTGGTTGGTATGTTGGTTGGTTGGTAGGTAGGGAGGTAGGTTGGTTGGTATGTTGGTTGGTTGGTAGGTAGGGAGGTTGGTGGTTTGATAGGTAGGTTGTAGGTAGATAAGTAAGTAGGTACAGTAGATCGATGAGTCACTAAGTACTACATAGACATATAAGTCATGGTATGATCAGTTGCATACGTTGCCAAATTGAATACGTCATGGATCATATATAACTATCTACCTACTTACCTACCTACCTATCTACCAACCAACCAATCACCCTACCTACCCACTAGGCCTAACCAACCAACCTCCCTACCAACCAATCTCTCTACCTACCAACCAACCAACCTCCCTACCGAGCTACCAACCAACCTACCTATCTACCAACCTCCCTACCAACCAACCAACCTACCTATCTACCAACCAACCTCCCTACCTACTTACCTACCAAACAACCTACCAATCTCCCTAACAATCACTTCCCTATATATATATATATATATATATATATATATATATATATATATATATATACTGTATATCTACCTACCGACCGACCAAACTACCAACCAACCAAATATTTAAACTACAGACGGCCACGGCATGATGTGTTAATATAATTATATAATTATATATATATATATATATATATATATATATATATATATATATATATATATATATATATAGAGAGAGGGAGGAGAGAGAGAGAGAGAGAGAGAGAGAGAGAGAGAGAGAGCGAGAGCGAGAGAGAGAGAGAGAGAGAGCGAGAGAGAGAGAGAGATAATTGATATACAAAATACTATAGTTGTATATGAACAAGTAAACTAGTGGCAATACTGTAATTGGAAGGCACGGCTCCAACAAAATCATCAACAAAGCTAGCAGTTATTGATGCTAAAGTCGGTAACTTGATCAAATTTATTAGGTTGTAAAGATAATATTTCACTTTATTACATTTTGTTTGGCTGATCCTCCCCTAAGGCAATAATGGTGTTGCCATAATTATATATATATATATTTATATATATATAGAGAGAGAGAGAGTGGGAGTGAGTTGCCATATCAAAGTTTGTCAATATAACTACCGTACTTTTTATACTTTTACCAGAATTAATTACGTTTTTCTTTATTCTTTTTTTTTAATTTTAAATTTTGTAATCGGATCTAACAGTATTTTAATTCTTGATCTGGTAACCCTGATCAGAATCTCGGAAAACAGTTAACCCATGAACTGCTAGAACCTGTGCAAAATAATAGGTCAAGTTGAGGGAGGGAGGGGTGATGGGGCTTAAGGGGGGGGGGGGGGGGGAGGAGTGGAGGATGTGGTCTGAGGAGTAGAAATGCCACTACTTTCTTTGTCTTCGGAAGTGATAAAATGGCCAAAACAATGCTATTCCATGTTATTATCTTGTATTACGTCTCATATTCATTCAAGTCTTTAAACATTACTGGTCCGGTTTGACACCTTGCATAACCAACCTAGTATGCAATATATAGGCTAGCTGGGCCTATACCAAACACTAACATAGAAAACAAAAAGAAAAAAGAAAACAAATAAATACAGTACGGAAAATATATAGTTGGGAGAAGAGACAGCAAAGTAAATAGACAGCAGATAGGACTAAAATAAACCGGTAAGTTATCTACCCATCAGTTGCCAAATGTCACCATACTCTGGCCCCCCTTCACCCTCATGTTTAGCCCCATCCCTCCTTAAGTAAACTAAACTACTGTACGGTACATATATAGTAGGGAGAAGAGACAGCCAAGTATATAGACAGCAGAGAGCAGATGGGACTAAAATAAAAAAACAAATGTTATTGTTGGCAACCTCTACCCACCAGTTGCCAAAGGTCACCGGTAGGGTTGCCAAATATCACCATGGCCCCCCTTCTCCCTCATGCTTAGCCCCATCCCTCCTTGACCCTTTCACGCATTTGTGACGCAGAGGTTGCCAGATTAGCAATAAGAAATAGAGTTCTCTCACTCTTATAATTACCGTAACTCTCCAAAATTAGTTTTCAGCCCACAGCTAACTCAAAGACAACTGCAGAGGTTGAAGTAACTAAACTAAAGGTTTCTAAATACCCCTGATGGTAACAAAGGCTTTAACCCACAGAGCCCCAGCGACGCAAACATTGCGTCGGCAATGTATGTAACGCTAAACCCCAGCGTCACATACGTTGCATCAGTGTTAATTACTCCGGTCCTATGGCACCTAGAGGGCTCAGATTTGTATGGGAACTGTGTAAGTATCCCACTGTGAAAACTCTCAAAGTCCGACCATGCAAAAACATGGTTTTTGGGGGTTATTGCCTTCAAATTTTTACTCTTGTAAAATCGACTTTCGTGGGCTCCGTAGGACCCCTTTTTGATCGTTTTTTTGAGGTTTTCCCTTCATTCCTAACCCATTCGCTATTGTTTCTGGAAAAAAACAAAAATCAAAACCTGCTGGTCCCTGGTGGTACATTTATTTATAACTAGCTGGGGCTCAGTGGGTTAAAGTATCCCCAATAGACTCAAAATCGTGTCATATGTCGGAGAGGGTTAAGTAAACTAAACTACTGTACGGTAAATAAATATATAGTAGGGATAAGAGACAGGTAAGTAAATAGACAGCAGAGAGCAGATGGGAGTAAAAAACCAGTTACCGACGACGTTATTGTTGGCAACCTCTACCCACCAGTTGCCAAAGGTCGCCGGTGAAGTTGCCAAATCTCACCATACTCTCCTTAACCTCATTTTCAACTGTCAATCAATATCCATCATCTCCCACCTTTTTTTATAAGAGTCTTTGATGTGGTCATTAACTACGGGTGTTTAACTGTTTATTCGATTAGCATCATGTTGCTCAATGGGTTACTGCTGCCATCTAAACTCGTACACGGTATATTTTGACTTTGAAATGTACAGGTCTTCCTCGATGTTTAGCCCCATTGCTTTTGAGATTTTAAGATGTTCGCCCCATTAGTTTGGCGATTTTAAGAACTTTCGCCCCATTTCTGTCAATTTTAAGACATTTCATTCCATTTAGGTGTCAATTTTTTCCTGGCGAGCGACAGCGAGCCTATAATTTAAGAGGAACATCTTTCTACCGAAAAATATACAAATTATCTTGAAAGGGGGTGTAGGAGGTGTAATTTTAAGTTTGATGTAGGTCTAGGGAACAAACTAAAAAGCTTCCCTTAGCCTCATTTTCAACTGGCATCATCTCCCGACTTTTTTTATAAGTCTGATGTGGTCATTAACTACAGGTGTTTATGCGATTAGTATCATGTTGCTCAATGGATTGATGCCATCTAAATTCTTATATATATATATATATATATATATATATATATATATATATATATATATATATATATATACACAGTATATATATATATATATATATACACAGGTCTCCCTCGATTTACGATTGGGTTACGTTCCTGAAAATATAAAAATCATATAGCAAACCCTAAAATTAATGGGGTTCTGGGACCAGCCAAAACACAAACACCTAAAAACATAATAATATCGTATATAAATCAGGGCATCTCCATCACATCCAGCTTTCTTCTTATATATATATATATATATATATATATATATATATATATATATATATACCGGTATATATATATAACTCACTATCATTCTTTAAATATATCTATCTATCTATCTATCAATCTATGTATCTATCTACTGTATCTATCTATGTCTATCTATCTATCTATCAATCTACTGTATCTATCTATGTCTATCTATCTATCTATCAATCTATGTATCTATCTACTGTATCTATCTCAACCTCACTGTCACTCTCTCTTTCTCTGTATATAGACCAAGACATGTTTCAGAATTCTTCACCCACCCTCGTCAATTCTCCATTGTTCTGCCAATTTGAATATCGTTAGTGAGCGAGAAAAAATGAATGTCTACATATTAGGGGAAAAGTGCTGGGTGTATTCTGTGTGCATGAGTGTGTGTGTGTGTGTGTGTGTATGTATGCGTGTGCGTGTGTGTGATATATGTATATAAACCGTTATATATATATACATTGTACACACACACACACACACACACACACACACACACACACACACACACACACACACACACACACACACACACACACACATAACGACCTAAAACAGAGAATACAGTACGGTACGGTACCGGTAACAAGCAGTACAAACTTACCGGTATAATCTAGCCTACAGGTAATGTAGACTGAACCGGTATCAATTAACGTTGGTGCAAGTTACAATGGGGTTGAATGGACATGCAGGATGTAGGGGAGTCACCGTTTTTTTTTTCTCTTTCTCTCCTTTTCTCTCTTTCCCTGGCTTGTATCCATTCGGCGCCATTCAGCCAACTGTTTTAAGACGTTTTTCCCCATCTAGGTGTCGATTTCTTCCTGGCAAGCGATAGCGAGCCAGCATTGTATGGATAAATCCGGCTTCGCCGGAGAAATTTTTCTATCGAAAAATGTACGAATTTAACCTGCTGTCAAAACAAAAATATATATATGCTGGCTTGCTACCGCTCGCCAGGAAAATATTGACACCTGGATGGGGCTAAACGTCTTAAAACAGTAGGCTGAATGGGGCCGAATGGATACAACCCAAAGAGAGAGGGACAAAAAGATAAAACAAAGCGAGGTGGTATCAATTAACGTTGGGGCAGGTTACAATGGGGTTGAATGGACAGGATGTTACATGGCGTGACAGGAGTGAGTCGGAGTGTGTAGGAGTGGGCCAAACGCAAGCAGAGTCCATTATTTCTAACCTCTACTGTACAGTCGCGCTAATAAGTCACGTCTCGGCACCAAGTATGTTTTGATCACTAATTGGTATCAGCAATATCTAAGCTTCATTTCTTCATATCGAGTGAAATATACAAAAATTTCCCTACACTTACCCACCCTATTCAACATCTGACAGACATTAATACAGCACAGAGCGAGCCAAACGTAATGACAGCTGAGACGTGACTTATTAGCGCTACCGTACCAGAAAACTAACATGAACTAGCATGATTTTGGCCATTTTATCAATTCCAAAGTCACAATTTTAACATTTTAACCACAATTTTATTTTTTGCATAATATAATATTAAAGACGAAAAATAAAGAACTCATTTTTCGTTTTAACACCCTAGGACTACTCTGTGTGTGTGTGGGGGGGGGGGGGGGGGGTTGTATGTGTGTATGAATGTGTGTGTGTGTGTGTACTAAATGTCCATGCGCGCAGGAAATAACTGGATTTATCAGGTCATTAAAGGTGGGTAGGGCATGCAGACTGAGCTCTTACTACTAGCTGGCCCGACGTGTTTGGAGTTATTTATTAGGATTTTATACAGCTTAGGAAGGATCTGTGGGAGTGAAAAGAGTAAAGACTATCTCAATTAGCCCCCTGACTTCCATATACCCTTCCTAATCTGCATATAAACCGTCTGACAATAGCCAGAAAACAGAAAAGAAATGCGTCGTGTCACAAATGAACGTTTAACGGTACGGTAACAAACATGATACGCCTCAAACGTGTCCCATCAATCATAATCGCTAATTTGAACACGTAATATTTTGAACATTAATTATGTAGCCTATAATAATTTGGTAGCAATAATGGGGAGATTCTTTTTCTAGAATTACTGTATATATTCATTCTTTATTGTATGTTTTTTTTATTATTATTATTATTATTATTATTATTATTATTATTATTATTTTTTTTTTTTTTTGTTTTTTTTTTTTTTTAGACCTCCATTAAACTCACACATTAAATAACCCTGAGTCCTCCGTTCGAGATAAATTTGTGCATTTGTCGGTAGAAAAAATGCACTGTCCAAAGGTTGATTCCTCAGGCAGGCTCGCTATTGGTCGCCAGGGAAAAAAATCGTCATCAAAATCGCACGAAAGGTCTTAAAATTGACAAAGAAATGGGGTAAAACGTCTTAAAATCGGCAAACTAATGGGACGCACGTTTTAAAATCTCAAAAGTAACGGGGCTAAACATGAGGTTACTATATTTATATTATATTTTTCTCTATGTGAATGAGGGAGACAAAAAGGCAAAACGAGTGCCAAAATCAAGGAATGTACAAGTGAAAAATCAGTAAATAACCTAAAACTAAATAAATAACAAATAGGGAGGGGGGCCGTTGAAAAGGTGAGCTCCTCGAACAATCACCAGACCAGACCAGACCAAGTGCGCATTATCTCCCAAGACCAGACCGCCAGCCCTGTAAGACCCTATCTATCGTCACCTTGAAGAGAGCCTAGACCAAAGCTAACAGACTTAAGGGGATAGTGGCAGTATTTAATGTAATCATTTATTTTTAAGTTTCCTCGCTAGACCTCCATCAAGCTTTAAAAAAACACTCCCTAGACCCCTTTTTATGATAAATTTGTACATTTTTCGGAAGATCGGTAGAAAAATGTCTCGGCCGAAGGCCGATTTCTCCTAAAACTACAAAATCGACAGCTAAATGGCACGAAAGGTCTTAATGACAAAACAACGGGGTGAAAGGTCTGAAAATCGCCAAACTAATTGAACGAACGTCTTAAAATCTCAATACTACTGGGGCTAAACATGAGGGAGAAAGGGGACCCAGAAAAAAAATACATTATATATAAAAAAAAAAAAAAAAAAATGTATCTCCCCAGACCAGACCGCCAGCCCTGTAAGACACTATATCACCACCTTGTACATAGCCTAGTCTTGCACCCTAGGCCAGAACTAACAGGCTTAAGACTTGCGGTGTCAGTACTGAGTCAGCCTTACTACTGCCTCTCTCTCTCTCTCTCGCTCTCTTCTTTGCTATGCTGGGATCGTAAGGTCTGTGTGGTCAGTGTATCTATGTAAATCTATGTAAATCTCTTAAATATATATATATATATACAGTACATTATAGGCTACAGTCAATAACATCAAATCAATATTACTCACTCTCTCTCTCTTAAATATACAGTACAAAATCAATAATCTTCAATTCAATCTCTCTTTCTGCTCTCTCTCTCTCTCTCTCTCTCTCTCTCTCTCTCTCTCTCTCTCTCTCTCTCTCTCTCTCTTTTAAATATATACAGTATATTATACAATCAATAACATCAATTCAATATTACTTTCATAAGTATAAAATCAATATACCGGTACATCAATATTACTCTTTCTCTCTCTCTAACTAACATATACAATCAATATCTCTCCCGCTCTCTCTCTTTAACATATACAATCAATATCTCTCCCGCTCTCTCTCTTTAACATATACAATCAATATCTCTCCCTCTCTCTCTCTTTAACATATACAATCAATATCTCTCCCCCTCTCTTTAACATATACAATCAATATCTCTCCCCCTCTCTCTTTAACATATACAATCAATATCTCTCCCGCTCTCTCTTTAACATATACAATCAATATCTCTCCCTCTCTCTCTCTTTAACATATACAATCAATATCTCTCCCGCTCTCTCTTTAACATATACAATCAATATCTCTCCCGCTCTCTCTTTAACATATACAATCAATATCTCTCCCTCTCTCTCTCTTTAACATATACAATCAATATCTCTCCCGCTCTCTCTCTTTAACATATACAATCAATATCTCTCCCCCTCTCTCTTTAACATATACAATCAATATCTCTCCCGCTCTCTCTCTCTTTAACATATACAATCAATATCTCTCCCGCTCTCTCTTTAACATATACAATCAATATCTCTCCCGCTCTCTCTTTAACATATACAATCAATATATCTCCCTCTCTCTCTCTTTAACATATACAATCAATATCTCTCCCGCTCTCTCTCTTTAACATATACAATCAATATCTCTCCCTCTCTCTCTCTCTCTTACGAATCAACCAACGAACCCACTTACTAACCAACCAACATATAAAATAAATACGTCTAACCAAATTATCTCTCTCTCTCTCTCTCAAACATATAATCAATATACAGTACATCTTATCAATATCAGTTTCTCTCTCTCTCTCTCTCTCTCTTAGTCATATACAGTACAATCAATAAAACATCGAATCGATATCTCTCTCTCCCTCTCTCTTACGAAACAAACTACCTACCTACCAACCAACCTATCAACTCACCTATCTACCAACCCACCAACTCACCTATCTACCAACTAACCCACCCACCAACCAACTAACCTATCAACTCGCCTATCTACCAACCCACCCACCAACCAACTAACCTATCAACTCGCCTATCTACCAACCCACCAACTAACCTATCTACCAACCCACCCACCAACCTATCTACCAGCCCACCCACCAACCAACCAACTAACCTATCAACTTACCTATCTACCAACCCACCAACCAACCTACCAACCTACCTACCTACCAACCAACCTATCAACTCACCTATCTACCAACCCACCCACCAACCAACCAACTAACCTATCAACTCACCTATCTACTAACCCACCAACCAACTAAACTACCAACCAACCCAACCAACCAACCTACCTACTTACCAACCAACCTATCAACTCACCTATCTTCCAACCCACCCACCAACCAACCAACTAACCTATCAACTCACCTATCTACCAACCCACCAACCAACTAAACTACCAACCAACCTACCAACCAACCAATTAAACTACCAACCTACCTACCTACCAACCAACCTATCAACTCACCTATCTACGAACCCACCCACCAACCAACTAACCTATCAACTCACCTATCTACCAACCCACCAACCTACCCAACCACCAACCAACCAAACTACCAACCAACCAACTAAACTACCAACCACCCTACCAACCAACCCAACCACCAACCTACCAATCAACCAACCTACCCACCCACCAACCAACCTACTTACCTACTAACCAACTAACCTATCAACTCACCTATCTACCAACCCACCAACCAACTAAACTACCAACCAACCAACCAACTAAACTACCAACCAACCCACCCACCAACTAAACTACCAACCACCCCAACCAACCAACCTACCCACCCACCAACCAACCTACTTACCTACCAACCAACTAACCTATCAACTCACCTATCTACCAACCCACCACCCAACTAAACTACCAACCAACCCAACCACCAACCAACCAACTAAACTACCAACCTACCTACCTACCAACCCACCCACCAACCAACCACCTAAACTACCAACCACCCTACCAACCAACCCAACCACCAACCTACCAATCAACCAACCTACCTACCCACCAACCAACCTACTTACCTACTAACCTACCAACCAAGTAAGGTACCTAACTATTGCTTTGGATAGATAGATAGAGGAGCAAACATACATTGTGTGTGTGTGTGTGTATGTGTGTGTATGTGTGTGTGTGTGTGTAAAAACTTGCTTGAGTAACGGCAGAACAAGTGTAGGAGAGAGAGAGAATTAATGTTTATTGATTTTGTACAGTACGTCTGAGAGAGAGAGAGAGAGAGAGAGAGAGAGAGAGAGAGAGAGAGAGAGAGAGAGAGAGAGAGAGAGAGAGAGAGAGAGAGAGAGAGAGAGAGAGAGAGAGAGCCTATTGGAGGTTGTTATACATTTGACAAAGGTTAAGGAGAGATAAAGTGGCTGAGATAGCTTTAACATAATAATTCTCTCTCTCTCTCTCTTTCTATAAATATAAAAAAACACAATCTTTTATACCAGTACCTCTTAAACATAGCCTATAGATATCAGTCTCTCTCTTTCTCAAACATAAAAATCAATATCTCCCAGAAAATCCAATGTTCTGTTACACCTGGACGCCCATTTGATGCTGTATTGAACCCAAGCGAGACAATCCAATGTTCAGTTATCTTTTCATTTCAAATTTTGTTTTGCTAAATTGATATTTCCACATAATAATAGGCCTACAGTATAGTTATTTTTATTTGTTTATTTGTTTTACGAGTTTTAATTTTAATATCCCAGAGGCTTCACAACTTGGCTTTAAAGATTCAAAGATTCAAATGGGTGTGTAGACAGTGTAGGTCAGGTCAGGTGAAGGTATTGAGGGATAAACCTTTACAACGGCACCTCGTAGCTACTTTCTCCTTTTCCTATTTTCTGAAGTGTACAGAGGGGAGAAGGGGTGTTGGAGAGCGGAAACTGTTGGAGTGGCTTTGTTATGTGTGTTATTATTCTGTAACGTCTATGGCAGTGTGTCAAAGCCATTGATCTCTATAAACAACTGGATGGCTCAATACTAGCGTGACGAAGCCACTGCAGACGACGCACTACTCCTTGTCCCATTCAAAGTGCATAGAGCTGAAAGGTTGTTCTTTGACACTGATATAGCCTACAGACTAAACACACATATCAGAGCCACTCCAACAGCTTCCTCTCTCTCCAACACCCCTTCTCCCCTCTCTACACTCTTCAGAAAAAGAGGAAAAAGTAAAATGTAGATACGAGGTGCTGTTGTAAAGGCGTATCCCTCAATACCTTCACCTGATCTAGAACGCCTGAACGCCCATGATTATACACCGGTACTCCAAAACCAGACTATTTCAAGGTTGTAGATGAGTATTATGTTCATAAGTAAGTGTTTAGTCAACATACAGTACAATGATACAATCCCTGTTATGCATTTGTATACCACTCTCAAATGCCACTAGTCAAGCAATTTTGTTTGAAGACTAGAATGACTCTTGAGAAGAAATACAAGAAAATTAACTTGAAATAGCATTGTTTTTACCAATTTATTACTTCCAAATACATAATTAGAACTAAAAACCACAATTTTACGTTTAGATAAACAATAATAAAGGCAACAAATAGTGGACTTGGCTTTAGTTTGATGCCTTGCCACAGGCCATCCAGCTTCAATGGGGTGTTTTCCTGAATCACACATTCCGGCCATATTAGACCACCTGGAAATTGACCACTTGCGAGTTTCAGGGTATAAGGAAGTTAGAACCGTAAACATCGATACTAGCCTAAACAGAAATAATGTAAGTTTCTATTGGATAACAAGTATGTTGAATTGGGTTTTATGTATTTATGCAAGCAGTACAACCACAATTTAGGTGATAATGCTGTTAATTATCGATGTCTACAGCTCCAACTTCCTTATAGAACGAAACTCGCAAGTCGACAATTGTCACTGTTCATACATACTACGTTTCTCAGTCATTACCCATTAATAGTGTACGACACCGGTGATGTAATATTTAAACATAGCTGGTAATGGGTAGACGTCCTTCCTTTCCTAAACTGCATAAAATCGTCTGAGCATTGCCAGAATAGGCTATAATGAGAAGGATGCCACCGGTAGTGAATGGGGAGCGCGAAAATTATGTACCGGGTAGTGAAAAGTGCCCATGAAGCGTAATTTCTACCATATAAAGCATGATTTCTTCTCCATGTGCGTTTATTATACTTATATGATGATCATATGAACATTGAAGAGCGATAAAAGAAGTGGGAACAGCAATTGGGTGGTGAAAAATTTAAATTTTCGCCACCCGGTCGTATTCTGATAATTCTGGGTCGGCCGGCTGAGAGACATACATTCTCCCTCTGCATCGTCTCGCATACTGTACATCTGAGCTCCTCGGGAGAACTCTCACAATGCTATAGGGTCTCTAAATGACTCACTGTTGCCTGAGAATAATTGGCGTGGAAAATATCAGATAAATTAGGGAAATAAGAGGAAAAATAGCCAATAATTGAGGAGAGGGGCAGCAAGCGAGGGGGTGGGATACATGTGGATGAGTGTTAGGCTGTACTAAAGGGGAATTATCTCACCTAATCACATATTCCTTTGTTTGAGACCCCTGGGACATTTTGAAAGATTTGTTTTCATGGTCTTGCTTCCGTGAGCGGTGAGGCCTATCGCGTACGCTATACAAATACTTCTGTGAGGCTTATCACGCTTGCCGGGTTAATACTAAATTACTAATGATTAAGAACAAGGGATTAGGAATTTAGGTCAGTTGAAGGTAGCCTATTGAGGGACAAGCCTTTACAACGGCACCACGTGTATCTACTTTTCGATTAGGCCTAGGCCTATGATTGTTTATTTTGTTTACTGTATTATATGTTTTGTTACATCCTGGCTCATGACTGTCACTACTACCGGTACAGAAAACGCAATATGAGATCAATAGGTTAAATTGAGTGTGTGTGTGTGAGAGTGTCTGTTTAGAGATAAACAAATACCGGTAGGCTAAATTGAGAGTGTGAGAGTGTGTGTGTGTGTGTGAGAGAAAGAGTATTGAGAAAGGGGAAACCAAGGATACATATAAATATAGATAGGCTATATAGGCATAGGCCTAGAGGAAAAATAAATATAATAAACAGATAGGCCTAACTAGGTGAAACCTAGACGATTCGCTCCACAGATTTTTGCGCCAAAAGTTTGATAACTTAGATTGAAATACACAGAGAAATAGATAGCCTACAGATGTAGAGGTGCATGGGGGCGATTCATTCGTGGGCACCCCTTCGGGAATCATGGCGTCTGGCAATAGATAGATAGGTAACAATTGAATTATTGAAGAGACTCCGGACAGCCTTTTTACTAGTTATTTGTGGTTGTTTAGTTAGGTTAGGCTAGTTTAGGTAAAAAGGCTGTCCGGGGTCTCTTCAATGTTTACCTAGCCTATGGATATAAATATACATAATAAACATAAATAAATGGCTTAATAGATCAAAGACTCACCTCCACCATCCTGTTGCACGAGATAGGGAAAGCGCCAGACATTGCCCAGACCGACCGACAGAGAGATACAACTCAGCGTGAACTGCATCTTAGAGCCCCATGCGGCCCTCTCCTCCGTCGCCGGCACCTCGATCGTCACCGTCCCTTCGTCGGCGTCTTCGTCTTGGTTGAGCGGAGAGAACTCAACCACGCCATCATCAGCTTCCTCCAGATTCACCGGACGGGGCAAGTGTCTTTTGGATTCCATGGTTTCAGAGGATTTGAGCCGCCTGTTTCAACAAGTTCTGGCGGGCTCTAGTGGCTACTTCGGGAGGATTTTCGCGTTTTTTTTTTTGTAAAGTTCTGGAGTGTTTTCGCGGGCTTTATCGATTCCTGGAGGATTTTCGCGGTTTTTTATAGTTCTGGAGGGGTTTCGCGGTTTTTTCTTCGAGTTCTGGATGGTTTTCGCGTTTTTCTTCGAGTTCTTGAGTTTTTTCGCGGGTTTTCCCGAGTTCTGGAGGGTTTTCGCGGGTTTATCACGTCTTTATCAATGTTCTAGGGAATTTTGAGGCGGTATTGTGATTAAGAACGGGTGTAGAGGATATTATGACTAGTTGCCGAGGACTTCTAGCGGGATTTTAATATTTCCAGCGAGTTCTTGAGGATTTGTAACGGTAAGAACGACCTCCAACAATTTTAAAGGTCCCTCGTCGTCAAATTATCGGCAATTAACATTCTTCAAGGGGCTTCAGGGTCAGTGCGTGTTTATTTACTACTATATTTTCTGTTTTGTACCTGATCCACACCAAAATCTTAACAGTATTCGATTAAATATACAGCAAACAGCAACGGGGTTTTAAATAATAGACCAATTATCAAAATATCTATGATACTATTTTGGTTTATAGTTTCTAAGCTCAAGGTAACCAATAGTCGAATTATAAAGGATAATCAATGATTATTTTTAAAAGGCCTTCAGAATAGTACGCAAACGTTATAAAGGGACTTCAGAATATTACGCAAACGTTTTAAAGGGTCTTCAGGGTATTACGCAAACGTTATAAATTAAGTCTTCAGGATACTACGAAAACGTTATAAAAGGTCTTCACGATATTATGCAAACGTTGTATAGGGTATTCAGAATATTACGCAAACGTTTCAAAACCTCGTCAGGATATTACGCAAATATTTTAAAAGGGTCTTCAGGATATTACACAAACGTTTTAAAAGGCCTTCAGATTATTATGCAAACATTTCGTAACGGGAGGGGCAGATGTAACAACGGTGGTACCCCCTTTAGTCTACGTGTTGAGGAAGGTGGAGGAACGAAAGCACTGGCCGATTGATCTGCTGCAGTATACAGTCTGTTCGGGGCTATAGGATGCTTTAAATCCGTTCTGGGGTCCTTGAAAATGAATCTGGCAACCTCTAGCCGATCTTACAACTCGGCGCTAGTTTTCTGCCGCATCCAGTCCCCAAAATTTCGGGTTTACGTATTTTTAAAGAGGCGCCGCCGTGTCTTCCCTCATTTAACGGTTCAAACGGACACTATTTACCGGTCCCAACGGTCTCTTAGTGGTCCCTGGGGCAGGTCTACGGCCCGGATCGAACTGGGTAAAGGTCTCTGGATGTGGGTTGCAATCGGATCGTGGGTTTTTTAGCGGCTTGGGCGGGCGGACGGGGAGCTGACACGTCCGTCCCCTTCGGCGTCTGGTTGGATACTGACCAGTTAAGAACGTAACAACACCGAAGAGTTCGCCTCCCTCGCGAGTCGGGTCCCCCGCCTGCCTCTCTCTCTCTCTCTCTTTCTTTCTCTCTCTCTCCGGCGCCTATCCAGCCTTCCTACCTTCTTGCTTCTCGCTCTCACTCTCGCTCTCGCTCTCTCTCTCTCTCTCTCTCTCTCTCTTCGCTACAGTATAGTATAAGTTTTGGCTAAAATATAAAGAAGTAATTAATTAAAGCAAAGTGAGCAAACTTTAATACGACACGCCACCTGTAGCCTACTGCATGATAGGTTATTCGATATTTCATGACACCTCTCTCTCTCTCTCTCATTGAACGAAATACTATTGAGGTATTTTGTCCTCTTATCTATTTATCAAATGTGCCGCTCTCTCTCTCTCTCTCAATAGTTATTTCATATATTTTACCTCTTGACTCCCTTCCTTATCTCTCCCTCTCCCTCTCTCTCTCTCTCTCTCTCTCTCTCTCTCTCTCTCTCTCATCGGTGCCAAAACTCAGGCCATCACTACAGCGGAGTGGGTCGCGGACAAATACCCGTTTTTTGTTAGCATTGTTGTTATTTTTAACGTTTTCTTTACTTGTCACTCGATTTTCTCTGAACTTTCTCTAGATTGTAATAGGGTGTTCGTTTTCATTCGTGCTGTAGTTGTTTGTCTTGCTTTAATCCACTATTAATGTTCGTTAATAAGGGATGCCACGTGCTCCCCTTATGAGAGAGAGAGAGAGAGAGAGACGGGGAAGGAAGGGAGTCGAGAGGAAAATAAAAGGAAATAACTGTTGAGAGAGACTACAGCATTTAAACGAAGCAAAGAAGTACTAGGAAATTAGAAATTATATATATACACCGATATATATAAAATTATATACAGTATATAATTATATATATATATACAGTATATTTATATATACAGTATAATATATACGAGTATATACCGGTATATATTATATAAACTCACGTATAAGAAGGAATGCATATAAATTCATTAGTTTGTCATATATATATACGAGTATATACCGGTATATATTATATAAACTCACGTATAAGAAGGAATGCATAATTATAAATTCATTAGTTTGTCATATATATATACGAGTATATACCGATATATATTATATAAACTCACGTATAAGAAGGAATGCATAATTATAAATTCATTAGTTTGCCATATATATATACGAGTATATGCCGATATATATTATATAAACTCACGTATAAGAAGGAATACATATAAATTCATTAGTTTGTCATATATATATACGAGTATATGCCGATATATATTATATAAACTCACGTATAAGAAGGAATGCATAATTATAAATTCATTAGTTTGCCATGCCTCTCACCTAGCCGTACTTTAACCCCTTGAAGCTCTGACGCATTATAGCAGTTTTATTTTGGCTATCATTAGACGATTGTATGCAGCTTAAGAAGGATCTGGAGGTATTAAAAGGGTGAATACTATCTCAATCAACCCTCTGACTTATACAAATACTCCGTAGCCCCCTCTTCAAGATAAATTTGTCCATTTTTCGATAGAAATAATGTCCCGCCTAAAAGCAAATCCCTCCTAAAATTACAGGCTCGCTATCGCTCGCCAGGAAAAAAGACACCTAAATGGCACGAAAGGTCTTGATATTGACAAAGAAATGGGACGAAAGGTTTTAAAATCGATAAACTTATGGGGCGAATGTCTTAAAATCTCGAAACTAATGGGGCTTATCATGTGGGAGAAGGGGGACCAGAAAAATACCTTAACCCCTTCTGTACCGGTGATTAGGCTACTTTTCAATGCATTCTGGCAACTATAAGACATTTTGTTCAGCTTAGGAAGAACGTCTACCCATACAAAAAGGCTTATTTAACCTCAAAATTTCTCAAACTGGTCTATCGTAAAATTTAACAATAATAATATTATCATAGAGTCTAGGAATAGCTTGGTATCTGATATGTGTAACAATGTAATGGATCGAAGTAGTAGTGGCCGACTCCAGACAGAGCCCAAACAGAAACAACATTATTATTATTATTATTATTATTATTATTATATCTTTTTGATCCAGACGACCCCAACTTTTAATCATATATTAATATAATCTACGGGTTCAACAACCAACATTTCACATTCAATTTTTCCACAATTGGTTACCACTATTTTATCCACTATTTTCCACTATTTATCCACTATTTATCCACTATTTTATCCACTATTTTATCCACTATTTTCCACTCTTTTATCCACTATTTATCCACTATTTTATCCACTTTTTTATCCACTATTTTATCCACTATTTTCCACTCTTTTATCCACTATTTTATCCACTATTTATCCACTATTGTATCCACTAATTTATCCACTATTTTATACACTATTTTATCCACTATTTTCCACTATTTTATCCACTATTTTCCACTATTTTATCCACTATTTTATCCACTATTTTATCCACTATTTTATCCACTATTTTATCCACTATTTTATCCACTATTTTATCCACTATTTTTTCCACTAATTATTCCACTATTTATCCACTATTTTTTCCACTAATTATTCCACTATTTATCCACTATTTTATCCACTATTTTATCCACTATTTTTTCCACTAATTATTCCATTAATTTGTCCACAATGTTTTACCATCTATCCCACATATTACCCTTGATTTTTCCTTATTTTTTTTCTCACAATTTATCCAGTAATTTTTCCACAATTTTTCCACAATTTTACCCTATTTGTTTACTAGTTTCCCCCTATTTTCTCCAATTGTCCCCGTATCTTACCCTATTTTTACCCCATTTTATCCAATGTTCCCACTATTTTCCCCCTATATTACCCTATAATCCCCCATTTATCCCCTATTTCCCCCAATTTCCCCCTATTTTACCCTATTTATCCCTATTAACCCCTAATTTCCTCCTATTTTCTCCAATTTTCCCCCTATTCCCCCCTATCATTCCACTATTTTTCCCTGCACAGTCACAATCAAAAGTACACCGACACTCTCGATCGTAAGCAGCTGAAGGGGGCGTTGTTTATTTTGAATCCCCTTCTCCCTCATGTTAGCCTCATTAGTTTTGAAATTTCAAGATTGTTGCCCCATTATCTTGGCGACCGTTCGTCCCATTTCCTTGTAAATTTTAAGACATTTCGTGCCATGTATGTGTATTATTTTCCTGACAGGCGAATGCGTACAATTTAGGAGGATCCGAGACATTATCCTACCGAAAAATGTATCTAGAAAGGAGGTTTAGGGGATATTGGTTTAAGCTTGATGGAGGTCTAGGGAGCAAATGAAAAAATGTCAAATAAAAATATGTAAATAAATACCACCCCTTCGGTACCGGCGACGTCCTTTTAAAATATTTGTAGACGATTATATTAAGCTTCAGAAGAGCCTCCAGCCATTAACAGGCTCCGAACTACCCCCACTTGACCCATTTGACTACCACAGATCCTTCTTAACCCTTTGAGTATCAGCGACGTGTGTTAAAACTTATATTGTATTCTGGCTATATTTAGACGATATTAGGCAGCTTAGGAAGGATCTGTGGTAGTTAAGGGGAGATATCCACTTGAGGGATTTTTTTCTTGACCCCTTTCTCCCTCATGTTTAGCCCCATTGCTTTTGATATTATAAAACGTTTGCCCCATTAGTTTAGCGATTTTAAGAACTTTCACCCCATATTAAGACCTTTCGTGCAATTCAGGTGTCGATTTTATCCTGGCGAGTGATAGCGAGCCTGTAATTTAAGAGGAACCGGCCTTTGGCCGGGACATTTTTCTACCGAAAAATGTACAAATTTATCTTGAAAGGGACTCAAGGGGGTGTAATTTTAAGCTTGATGGAGGTCTAGGGAACAAACTAAATACCTCCCCTTATATTAAGAGGGTTGGTTGAGATAGTTTGAAGCCTTATTATTGGCTAGAGGTCCTTCCTAAGCTGAATATAATAGTCTAATAGTTGCCAGCATATGATGAAAAGGACGTCCCCGGTACTGAAGGGTTAATAATAATGTATATATAATGGTTTGATAGAGTTAATGTGTGTGTGTGTGTGTGTGTGAAAGAGAGAGTGTGTGTGTGTGTGTGTGAAAGAGAGAACAAATGTGTGAAAGAGTGTGTGTGTGTGAAAGAGTGTGTGTGTGTGTGTGTGTGTGAAAGAGAAAAAAAATGTGTGAAAGAGTGTGTGTGTGTGTGTGTGTGTGTGTGTGAAAGAGAGAAAAAATGTGTGAAAGAGTGTGTGTGTGTGTGTATATAAATATGTTTTTCTGTGTGTGTTTATATAAGTATGATTGCGTGTGTGTGTGTGTGTGTGTGTATGTATGTATGTGACTGACGTACACACTTGCTGATACATACATATTCATACACTAAAGCAATGAGAGTGTGTGTGTGTGTGTGTGTCAGAGAGAGTGAGTGTGTGTGTGTGTGTGTGTGTCAGAGAGAGTGAGTGTGTGTGTGTGTGTGTGTCAGAGAGAGTGAGTGTGTGTGTGTGTAAAAAAAATTGTGATACTGTGTGTGTATAAGTTTAGGTATGCGTGCGTGCGTGTGTGTGTATGTGTGTGTGTGTCAGAGAGAGTAATAATAATAATAATAATAATAATAATAAACGGTTTATTAAAGAATGGCAGCCTCATTAGCTGAAAATACACATTTTACAATTAGTGGATGAACACGAGATGTACAGATATGAAAATGGTAAGCTCAGTTTACAATGGGTGAGTCTAATATACTTTACATTAAAACAAGAAATTAATACAATAATTATACTAGTGCAAAATACAAATTATCATAAATTAACCATGAGAGTAAGTGATTTACAGTGTGTGTGTGTATGTGTGTGTGTGTGTGTGTGTGTCAGAGAGAGTGAGTGTGTGTGTGTGTGTGTGTGTGTAAACATGTGTGTGATACTGTGTGTTTGTATAAGTTTAGGTATGCGTGTTTGTGTGTGTGCATATATGTGTGTGTGTCAGAGAGAGTGAGTGTGTGTGTGTGTGTGTAAACATGTGTGTGATACTGTGTGTGTGTATAAGTTTAGGTATGCGTGTTTGTGTGTGTGCATATATGTGTGTGTGTGTGTCAGAGAGAGTGAGTGTGTGTGTATGTGTGTGTGTTTGTATGTGTGTGTGTATAACTGTATATATGTGTGTTTGTCTGTATGCGTGTGTGTGAGGGAGAGAGAGTGTGTGTGTGTATATGTAAGTTCGTGTGTGTATGTGTGAGTGTGTTTTCCTGTGTGTGTGCTGTACTTACTCTAGTTGTATTGCGGGAGTGAGCATGCTCGTTATTTCCCGCCTCCTATATGTGTAGGTGTTATATGTATCGTTGGAATGGCTGTGGATGTGTGTGTAGTCTGTATTTTTAGCCAATTGGCGACATCGGAAACGAAGGCTTAGGGTGGATCTGTATGGTACCATTCTCACTATAGACGGTACCGTCTCGCCCGAAGGCTTAGGTAGCCATCAGCTTAGGTGAACCATATGATACCCATCTCGCCTTGTACCATTTTTGCCAACCCCAGATGGGACGTCACAACGTCGTCCACTTATTCCAGGTACCTATTTACAGCTAGGTGAACTGAGGCTAACACATGAAAGGAGACAAGCCCAATTTGTCTCCGCCCGGCCGGGGATTGAACCCCCGACCCCTCGTGTGTGAGACGAGAGCTCTACCTACTAGGCTACGGGCTGTGTGTGTGTGTGTGTGTGTGTATGTGCGTGTGTGTTGCGTGTGTAATGTGTATATGTGTGTGTGTGTGTGGCATAACACTGCAGTATATTATAATATAGATTACTCTCCCCTCTCTCTCTCTCTCTCTCTCTCTCATGCCAATCAATACAGGTGCAAACACATATGACTGTCATGAACGGTATGACAGTCATGGTAAATCTGTGCCCGTATGACACACTCTCCCATACCTCAGCTAAGAGAAACAAATTAACACACACACAAACACATACAGAGAGAGAGAGAGAGAGAGAGAGAGAGAGAGAGAGAGAGAGAGAGAGAGAGAGAGAGAGAGAGAGAGAAAAAAAAGAGAGAGAGCCTTTATTTGATATTCGAATAATACCCAATACATTTTGGTTAGCGTTAGAATTATGACCTCTCCTCTCCTTAAAATGTTCCTCAACCCACTAGAGAGAGAGAGAGAGAGAGAGAGTGAGTGAGAGTGTGAGAGAGAGAGAGCGAGTGTGTGAGAGTGAGAGAGAGAGAGAGAGAGTGTGTACAGAGATTTAGGCCTTGACTATCAATCTTAATAAATCTTTAACATTTGCAGGGTAATCTAGTGAATTATAGGAGGTTACAGTACTCTCTCTCTCTCACACACACACACACTCTCTCTCTCTCACACACACACACACTCACTCACTCACTCGCCATCATTCACACTGCATGATGATATAGACTGCATCACCGTTGATTCATTTAAACTCCGCCTAGACAAATATCTCGCATCAAACCCGCGACTGACTGCGTTTGTAAATGAATAACTTTATTTTATCCTCCCCTCAGTTACTAACCCATCTGTCCCCTACTAACTTCCTAATCCTGCCAAGGACATTAGTTCCAGGGCAGTAAGTAATTCCCTTTCAAATGTTACCCTTACCCACTCTAAACCACTGTTTGGACACTTGATCCTCAGTGTTTTGGAGGACAAGCAACCTAGAAGGGTCACTAGATCTGTTGTTGCTTGATTTCCTTTGTACTCCTTTGTACTTTGTACACTCTCTCTCTATCTATCTCTCTCTCTCACACACACACATTCTCTCTCTCTCTCTCTCACACATACACACACACACTCACTCACACACATACTCTCTCTCTCTCTCTCTCTCACACACACACTCACTCTCTCTCTCTCACACACACACACACACTCACTCACTCACTGGCCATAATTTTCACACTCTCTTCTCTATCTATCTCTCTAATCACACACACACATTCTACTATCTATCTCTCTCACATACACACACACCACTCACTAACCACACATAACACTCTCTCTCTCTCTCTCACACACACACTCACTCTCTCTCTCTCACACACACACACACACACTCACTCACTCACTCGCCATCATTCACACTCTCTCTCTATCTATCTCTCTCTCTCACACACACACATTCTCTCTCTCTCACATACACACACACACTCACTCACACACATACTCACTCTCTCTCTCTCACACACACACACACACTCTCTCATTCACTCACTCTCTCTCTCTCTTTTTTTTTTTTTATTTCTTTTGTTTTCCCTTTCTTTTTTTACAATCTTTCCTGTAAATTCCTTCTGGGGATTTCGAAGCCCAGCAAGGTTAATAACTTCCAACTTTTTCATGTACGGCAATTGCCGGAGGGAACGGAGGGTGGGGAGAGAGCCTTCTTCTTTTTCTAATCTTTCCTTCAACTGCCTTTTTCACTATCGGATATGCCATCTCTACTAGAATTAAGTCCTGACCACCTCGTTTGGATCGTAAGGTCTGTGTGGCCAGTGTATCTATGTAAATCTATGTACATGTAAATCTAAATGGTTGGTGGGTGCATCAGCCGAAAAAAAATTCTAACGAAAAATGTACAAATTCATCT
>CM064481.1:33804928-33822964 GCA_032716605.1 Paralithodes platypus | reverse complement strand
CTACACCATGCAACTTCAATCCAGTCTCCTTCCAATGCGACCCTCTGCCACTGCTGCCTCGTAGTCTACTTCTGCCACCGTCACTGGTTGTGGTGCAGACCTTCTTGTTCCCCGCAGGCATAGTAGTGCTGATCTGAGCAATGAGAAAGATAGACGGCATCTCATCCAGGCTACGACGTGGCTCCTAGGCTGTTGCTTCTTCTCTGCGATGATCTCTGCTAACCTTGAATAGAAGCACTGGGCCCTGGGTCCCATCCCTCCTGATGTGGTGAAGACTAGTGGGGTAAAGCTGCCATGTTCGACTTGTAAGATCCTTTCTCCATATGTCCTGACCTTCTCTCGTTCGTTCCTCTTGTGTGCAGCCTCCAGAGACAGCTCGCTGTAGCTGTGGGCCATTGGGTCAAATACTCTTATGTCAAAGAACGCTCGCTGTGCATTTGTCCAAAAGCCTCTTGCACTAACGTCCAATCTTGCTTCAGTGGATGTGTTGGCCGTCCTGTGCTGCATGGTCTCTCCACCCAAGGGAATGAGTGATGGTTCGCTCACCACATCTCTACACACCTCCCTGAGCATGTTCGCTGTTATATCTCTTACTACTACTACTACTACTACTACTTTTTTTTTTTTTTTTTTTTTTTTTTTAATATTTTTCATACATTTCATGTTACTACTACTACCATCACCACCTCCACCATCACCACCACCACTACCTTATATTTAATATTGTACACATACTAAATTTCACAAGCATCAGATACTACTATTCTACACCATGCAACTTCAATCCAGTCTCCTTCCTATGCGACCCTCTGCCACTGCTGCCTCGTAGTCTACTTCTGCCACCGTCACTGGTTGTGGTGCAGACCTTCTTGTTCCCCGCAGGCATAGTAGTGCTGATCTGAGCAATGAGAAAGATAGACGGCATCTCATCCAGGCTACGACGTGGCTCCTAGGCTGTTGCTTCTTCTCTGAGATGATCTCTGCTAGCCTTGAATAGAAGCACTGGGCCCTGGGTCCCATCCCTCCTGATGTGGTGAAGACTAGTGGGGTAAAGCTGCCATGTTCGACGTGTAAGATCCTTTCTCCATAATTTATGTCCTGACCTTCTCTCGTTCGTTCCTCTTGTGTGCAGCCTCCAGAGACAGCTCGCTGTAGCTGTGGGCCATTACTACTACTTATCTAGCTTATCTTGAGGGATGTTACTTTTTAGGATATAACTACCTACTACTACTGCTAACTATCTACTACTACTACTACTACTACTACTACTACAACTACTACTACTTATATCTATCTATCTGCCTTATATGTCACTTTTATCTTTCTATCTATCTTAAGGGATGTAACTTTTAGAGCTATAACTACCTCATAAACTACCTACTACTACTACTACTACTACTACTACTACTTATATCTATCTATCTTCCTTGTTGTTGTCACTTTTATCTGTGTATCTATCTTTAGGGTTGTAACTACCTACTCTGTGTCTGTTAGTTTGTATACAGTTACTATGGGATATTTCTATGTACACACACACACACACACACACACACACACACACACACACATACACCTAGCCTACATAGCGACACAGCTATGTGCAACTCTCCAACCCAAGAGTGAAACGTTACTCTCAAACTTTCTTCTACTCAACAGCTGAGCTCTGGAACTCTCTCCCAGAATCAGTCTTTCCCTCTTCCTATGACTTAAATTGCTTCAAACTCCGTGTGTCCAGGCATTTTGGCTCGAACATCCCTTGATTTTGGCCCTGTCACTCTTGCAACTATGGGGGAGGCACTCGCTATAGGTAGTTCTGCCTTTTGCCTCCCTCAATCACATAGAGAAAAAATATATATATATATACTTTTAACTGTTTTGGTGGTGTAATGGGTTAGGTGCTTATGTTCTGGGTGTGGTGTCCCGAGTTCGAATCCCGGGAGGATCATATGCTTTCATTAGTTTATTGTGTTGGTGGTGTAATGGGTTAGATGCTTATGTTCTGGATGTGGTGTCCCGAGTTGGAATCCCGGGAGGATCATATGCTTTCATTAGTTTATTCAAGTGCATTGGGGTTTGTAATGAAGGATTAATGTTAAGAACGGGGTGTTACTTTCCTGATCTCAACAAAATCATCTAATGTTAGCCAGTAAGACCTCATCATTATAGAGTTAAGGCAGCCCACCTCGCTTTTTTCTCTTTCTCTCCCTCTCTCTTTGGCTTTTATCCATTCGGCCCCATTCAGCCTACTGTTTTAAGACGTTTACCCCCAACCAGGTGTCAATATTTTCCTGGCGAGCGGTAGCGAGCCAGCATATATATATTTTTGTTTTGACAGCAAGCTAAATTTGTACATTTTTCGATAGAAAAATGTCTCCGGCGAAGCCGGACTTCTCCATTCAATGCTGGCTCGCTATCGCTCGCCAGGAAGAAATCGACAACTGGATGGGGATAAACGTCTTAAAACAGTTGGCTGAATGGGGCCGAATGGATACAAGCCAGGGAAACGGTAAAATTAGTATCCATCAATGAGGTGTAATCTTACTAAGTTGTAGGAGAGAAGGAGAGAGAGAAAATATTAGGCCCGCAGCCCCTATTGTTTACATTGACCACGTGCTCTCGCCGAAATGTAAACAAACGGAAATGGCGCGAAAAAATATATGGCGGGAAACGTGATTAAATGCAGAGAGAGAGAGAGAGAGAGAGAGAGAGACTGCACAGACGAACTATAGTGCTGGTATATGAGAGGCAGTCTGGTCAATCAACTGTCATTTATTAATTTCATTGAGAGCTGTTTGGTGTTGGGAGTGAGATTAATATATTAGATTATAATGATATACACCGTAGCTATCTAAAATGTGTTTAAGAGGGGTGACCTGCTTTTTGTTATTTCTGGCCTTTTCTCTCTTTCTCTGGCTTGTATCCATTCGGCCCCATTCAGCCAACTATTTTAAGACGTTTATCCCCATCTAGGTGTCGATTTCTTCCTGGCGAGCGATAGCGAGCCAGCATTATATGAAGAAATCCGGCTTCGCCGGAGACATTTTTCTATCAAAAAATGTACAAATTTAGCCTGCTGTCAAACAAAAATAAAAAATATGCTGGCTCTCTACCGCTCACCAGTAAATTGTTTACACCTGGATGGGGATAAACGTCTTAAAACAGTAGGCTGAATGGGGCCGAATGGATACAAGCCAGAGAAAGATAGAAAAGGACAGAACAAAAACAGGTCACCCCCCTTAAGCTTGATGGAGGGAGGCCTAGGGAACAAACTAAAAAAATCACCTTAAATGATAAAATACGTAGCCTATGCATGTAGAGGTAAATTGGAATACCACACCTTTCAGATAAGATAAACTAATACAGTGATCCCGGAGATAAGGAAAGGCGGCTCTCTCCCAACCCACCCACCCACGGCCACCGCAGGGAGAGAGCGAGAGAGTGTGACTGAGTGAGCGTGTGAAGGCTCTCTCCCCACCCCCCACGTCCACCGCAGAGAGAGCGAGAGAGAGAGAGTGCTAGACAAAGTGTGTGTGTGTGTGTGGATGTGTGAATAATCCAGGAGATAAGGAAAAAAAGGCTCTCTCCCCACCCACCCACCCACGTCCACCGCAGAGAAAGAGAGAGAGATAGTGTGTGACTGCGTGAGTGTTAGACAAAGTGAGTGAGTGTGTGAGTGAGTGTGTGTGTGTGTGTGTGTGGATGTGTGAATAATCCCGGAGATAAGGCAAGACGGCTCTCTCCCCACCCACCCACGTCCACCGCAGCGAAAGAGACAGAGGTTGGATGGGAGCCAGGAAGACGATGTGCCAAAACCTTCTGATTTTTTGCTTTCCGCTTTAATTCTCTCGCTCTCGCTTTCTCTCTCGCTTTCTCTCTCTCTCTCTCTCTCTCTATATATATATATATATATATATACCGGTATATATAAAATATATATATATATATATATATATATATATATATATATATATATATATATATATATATATATATATATATATATATATATATATATATATATATATATATATATATATTCTAGTATACATGTCATTTTTTCATTGATGCTCTTTTATGAACTGTAAAACATAAATATTCATACACACGCACACACACTTCATACGCCCACCTTCACTCACACACTCTCTCTCTGTTGTTACTGTACTGTATACTGTTTTCCAGTTTTCTCACTAGGCTACATTAACCCTCTCCCACTTTTTGTTTTTTCCAGTAAATTTTGTAACAAATTTCTAGTCCATTTGTGATTTTCAGGCTTTAACTGTGTCATACTGCTAACATCAATTTTTGTTTTATTTTCAGGCATAAATTGTGTTCTATTGCTAACATATTTTTTGTGATTTACAGGCATATTTATTTTATCATATTGCTAACAAAATGTTGTGTGATTTTCAGGAATTAATTGTATCACATTGCTAACATAAATGTTTTGTGATTTTCAGGCCTTAATTGTACCATTTTGCTAACATAAATTTGTGTGATTTTCAGGCATATTGTGATTATATCGTCATGGCGCCGCAACGAACCTGCACGAGTTGTTCCGGTAAATTTGGCCCTACCATGTTTGTTGATACTGATGTCCAAATTTGTAGATTTTGCCAGCTCCGAGAGAAGATTGCGGATGAATTGAATGCAGCTCACCGCAAGATCGATGCCCTGACTACGAAGCTTGAATCCCTTCAAGAATTTGCCACACTCAACGTAGGAGTGCCCTCGGCCCAAGAAACCACTACGATGTCAACCGCCATTCCAGTGCATACAGTACCGGTACCGGTACCCACACCAGCAGCTACCTTAGATGTTGCAGTAAATAATAATGACTCTACTCTCACTCCCCCCAGGACAACTTTCAGTTAGTGAGAAACAATGTGCATCCCAGTACCAGTACCAGGAAGGTCATCCCGACAACATGCCAAAACCGCTTCAAAATTCTTGCTATTGACGAGGAAGAGGAAACGGAAGAAGTTCGGCTTGTGGGCGACTCCATGGTCCGTGGCCAACTAACCGAGTTCTGCGCCAGGGCACCCAGGACCAGAAAGCGATTCTGTATCCCAGGTGGCGGCGTGGACGACATTGTTGCGGCTGTGGAAGAGGTTTCCAGGCTCGCCCCCGCAAGCACTACGTACGTCATCCACGTTGGATCTAACGATGTCCAACGGACGCGGTCAGAGGAACTACTTTGCAAGTACCGGCGGCTGATCAGGTCCTTCAAGGAAAAATCTAATAGAATCTTAATTTCAGGAATTGTTCCCCGGATTGATGTAGAAAACCGATTCTACAACATAGCTACCAGTACAAATCGCCGACTAGCCAAACTCTGCAGGGAGGAGGACATCGGCTTTGTCGACACGTGGGATCATTTTTACTATGATAAATCTTTGTTTTCAGGAGATGGTGTACATCTCAATGAAGTAGGAGCTGCACGTCTTGGTCGTCTGCTGAACGATGCAGTCAAGGATTTCCGTTCAAAAAACGGGGTCAACCCGGGGTATCCGGGGGTAGTGTAAGTCAAATACGAACTGAAAATTCAGACAATGCACAATCGGTAACATCCAACTCTAATACTCTTAAGGTGTTTTATGTAAATGCTCGTAGCATACGCAATAAATTTTCAGATCTAGAGGAAATCGTGTTTACAGAACATTATGATATAATCGGCATTACAGAATCTTGGTTAAATACGGAAGACAGAGACTTTTTAGCCGAATATACGCTTCCTGGTTATACAATGTTTGAGAAAAGTCGGATCAATAGAAATGGAGGAGGAGTTCTGTTTTTTATAAAGGAAAGTCTTAATCCCGTCTTAATGTCAAAACCTCAAATTGCGAATATAGACATATCTTACGTACTATTAAATAATAAACGAGGAACTAAAATAACACTAGCTTTATTATACAGACCCCCAGCTCAATCAGTGCAAACTGACAGTGAAATTTATGAACAAATTGCAGAAATAACTAACATACAAGATACCGTAATTCTTGGCGATTTCAACTTACCCGTGACTAAATGGGGCAATATTCTTACTTCACACTCTGGACACGACCTCTATGCTAACTTGCAAGAGAGTTAACTTTTTCAATTTGTACAATCTCCGTGGACCCGTGGTAATAATGTGCTTGACCTTGTACTCGCAACTAAAGAAGAATTAATAGAGAATTTGAATGTTGGTGATGAATTCAGTAACAGCGACCATCGTACGATAACTTTCACTTTAAAGTTTACTAGTAACAAATCAAATAGCAGCATTGAGAAAGTCCCTAATTTCAAGAAAGCAAATTTTCATAAACTTAAATCAAAGCTTAAAGAAACTGACTGGAGCTTTCTGACTAACAATAACGACATAAATACATCTTGGGAGTGTTTCACAACCACTTACCTTAAGGCAGTGCAAGACTGCATACCATCGAAAATACGGCGTCCAGGCCATAATGATAAGTCCAAATGGTGGAATAAAGATATTTCAGACTGTCTGCTTGCTAAAAAATTTGCTAATGATAGATTAAAATCCTCACAAAATGACGAAGAACGGGTGAAATTTGTAGAGCTACGACGCAAAGCCAAACAGTTAATTAAACAAAGTAAAAAGACCCTGGAGTTACATGTTGCGAATCAAAGTAAAACAAACCCGAAAGAATTCTAGTTATATCAGAAAGAAAAAAGTAGTTACTTCAACTGTTGGACCGTTAGTCGATGAAAATGGAGAATACACCAAAGACGAAGTACAAATGAGTAATGCCCTCAATACCTTCTTTGCATCAGTTTTTACAACCGAAGACCTCAGTGATATCCCTACACCATCGCCGATTCAGATTGATAATTCAGATGTTCTAAGCAATATCACCGTTACAGAGAGAGAAGTATTGAATTGTTTAGATAAACTCAAGGTAAATAAAACGCCTGGACCTGATACAATCTCGCCTAGAGTTCTAAAGGAAGCTAAGGATGAGCTCTCCAAACCACTGACATTGTTATTCAATGAATCCTTGCAGTCTGGGACTATGCCTGATCAGTGGAAGCTAGCCAACGTAACACCGATATTAAAAAAAGGCAGCAAATCCCTACCCAGTAACTATCGTCCAATTAGCTTAACCTCAGTTGTATGTAAAATGCTAGAAACGGTCATAAGAGACAGACTCGTAAATCACTTAGAGGAAAATAACTTACTTAAAGATAGTCAACACGGCTTTCGTAAAAAACGTTCCTGTTTAACAAACCTCTTAGACTTCTTCCACGATATCCTCAACCTCTACGATGAGAGTAAAGTTGTAGATATTATATACCTTGATTTTCAAAAGGCCTTTGACAAAGTTCCCCACAAACGTTTACTGCTAAAACTAAAAGCGCATGGAATACAAGACGGTGTGTTGAAATGGATAGAAAATTGGCTCAGCGACAGAAAGCAAAGAGTAGTCATAAACGGTAAGGCATCTAAATGGACCAATGTAAGTAGTGGGGTACCCCAGGGATCGGTACTAGGACCAATTCTCTTTCTAATTTACATCAACGACATAGATGAGGATCTCACCTGTACAATCTCAAAATTTGCTGACGATACAAAAATTGCAAATAGCGTACCGTACTCTCAAAAGAACAAGTTGACGATATGCAACACAATCTAGATAAATTGTCATGTTGGGCCCAAATTTGGCAATGCGGATAAATGTAAAGTACTACATATCGGATACCTAAATGAGAAAGCAAACTATTCGATGAATGGCACTCAGCTTAAGAATGTAAACAGAGAAACCGATCTGGGAGTAACAATATCGAGTAACCTAAAACCGAGTCAACAATGTTCAGAAGTTGTTAAGAAGGCAAACAAAATAATTGGCTTTATAGGCAGGTCATTTGAGCAAAAATCCAAAGAAGTTATCCTAACCCTTTACAATTCCTTAGTCCGCCCTCTTCTGGAATACTGCGTTCAATCCTGGTGCCCTTATTACCAAAAAGATATAAACAAGCTAGAACGAGTTCAACGTAGAGTTACCAAAATGATACCTAGCCTAAAGAACAAACCATACGAAGAGCGTCTTAGAGAATTAAATCTATTTCCTTTAACCCAGCGCAGATTAAGAGGTGACTTAATTCAAGTGTTCAAAATCATCAAAGGCATCGACAATATGAACTGTAGTAAGTACTTCACTATCGCCCAATCTAATTACACGCGGGGAAACGGTTGCAAAATTATTGGTAAATCTTTTAACTCACACGAATCTAAGAAGTTCTTCTTCAATCGAGTTGTCAACTTGTGGAATGGGCTTCCCCGAGACGTTATAGACTGCAGCACCGTTGATTCATTTAAACTCCGCTTAGACAAATATCTCGCATCAAACCCGCGACTGACTGACTGCGTTTGTAAATGAATAACTTTATTTTATCCCCCCCTCAGTTACTAACCCATCTGTCCCCTACTAACTTCCTAATCCTGCCACGGACATTAGTTCCAGGGCAGTAGTTCCCTTTCCAATGTTCCCTTACCCACTCTAAACCACTGTTTGGACACTTGATCCTCAGTGTTTTGGAGGACAAGCAGCCTAGAAGGGTCACTAGACCTGTTGTTGCTTGATTTCCTTTGTACTCCTTTGTACGCACAAATACATACACACACACACACACACACTCGCAAACGCCCTCTCTCTCTCTCTCTCACACACACAGACACACTAATTTTTCTCTCACACTCTGTATTGCAAACATTAGAACGCACGGAGCAATGTTTTCAATACATGGGAAAGGCTAACACATCAACGAGAGAGAGTGAGAGAGAGAGAGAGTGTGAGTGTGAGAGTGAGAGAGAGAGTGAGAGTGAGAGAGAGTGAGAGAGAGAGGGGGGATAGGTAGATAAAAATAGACAGATAGATAGATAGAGAGAGGAGGGGATAGGTAGATAAAGAGAGAGAGAGAGAGAGAGAGGGGATAGGTAGATAAAGATAGACAGATAGTAGATAGATAGAGAGAGGAGGGGATAGGTAGATAAAGAGAGAGAGAGAGAGAGAGAGAGAGAGAGAGAGAGAGATAGGGAGGAGGTTGGGATAAAACCCTACCTACCCAAGTGCCAAGTCAATCTGTGCCAAATGAATGTATATAGGTATGTGTGTTTATATATATAGTATATATGTATGTATATACTGTATATGTATGTATATTCTACAGTGTGACGATATATGGTAGGTCCCGTATGAATATATAATTGAATGTATATATATTATGTATGTATATATATATATAGTGTGTGTGTGTGTGTGAAATGTAGGCGAATATGTGTGTGATTGTCTAGTGTGGGTGGAGAGAGAGAGAGAGAGAGAGTTAGTTAAAAGGTAATATATGTTAAGTATTAGATCCCATGTATGTGTTGTATAATGGTGTGTGTGTGTGTGTGTGTGTGTGTGTGTGTGTGTGTGTGTGTGTGTGTGACCTTAGAGTGACTCTATTTTGTCTTATGTATGGCTCCTCTCTCTCTCTCTCTCTCTCTCTCTCTCTCTCTCTCTCTCTCTCTCTCTCTCTCTCTCTCTCACACACACACACACACACACTAACTCTGCCTAATCCATGTGAATTTACACAATAATTATTAATCAATACCAAAAAAAAAAAAAAAAAAAAAAAAAAAATGTATATATATAATTACGTACCGGTACATATATATATTAGGATTTTAATGACTTGTTTCCCCGAATGGCAACCTTTCTTCATAATGTTTCCTTCTGAGAATCTTCCATAACTTGCTTGGAACCTTTCCTAGTACGGTAGCCTATATCCTATGTTTTGTTGCCGGAGGGAGGGGAGGAGGGTGGGTGAGGAGAGAGCCTTCACAGAAACAAAAACAAAACACACTTGTTTTTGTAATTAAATATATATATATATATATATATATTCATTATACTTTTATTAAATATATATATATTCATTATACTTTTATTAAATATATATATATTCATTATACTTTTATTGTTTTTGTTTGCTCCTTAGACCTCTTGAATTTGCTCCCTAAATCTCCATCAAGCTTTAAAAACAAACACCGAGACCCCCTTTGAGCTAAACAAACACCGAGACCCCCTTTGAGCTAAACAAACACCGAGACCCCCTTTGAGCTAAACAAACACCGAGACCCCCTTTGAGCTAAACAAACACCGAGACCCCCTTTGAGCTAAACAAACACAGAGAACAACTTTGAGCTAAACAAACACCGAGACCCCCTTGAGGTAAACAAACACCGAGACCCCCTTTGCGCTAAACAAACACCGAGACCCCCTTTGAGCTAAACAAACACCGAGACCCCCTTTGAGCTAAACAAACACCGAGACCCCCTTTGAGCTAAACAAACACCGAGACCCCCTTTGAGCTAAACAAACACCGAGACCCCCTTTGAGCTAAACAAACACCGAGACCCCCTTTGAGCTAAATTTGTACATTTTGCGGTAGAAATATATCTCGGCCAAAATACGGGTTCCTCTTAACTTGCAGGCTCACCAGGAAAATACGGGTTCCTCTTAACTTGCAGGCTCACCAGGAAAAGATCAACGCCCAAATGGTACGAAAGGTCTTAAAATTGACAAAGAAATTAGGCGAAACGTCTAAAACATCGCCAAACTAGTGGGGCGAACGTCGTAAAATGTCAACACTAATGGGGCTAAGCATGAGGGAGAAGAGGGTAGAACAAAAAATCAAACATCGCCAAACTAGTGGGGCGAACGTCGTAAAATGTCAACACTAATGGGGCTAAGCATGAGGGAGAAGAGGGTAGAACAAAAAATCAAAATGGTGCGTTCAAATGTAACACAAGACACACAACAAAAGTATTCTGATCGTTAAGATGTGCTAATCTGAACGCTTATTTATACAATTGGCGACGTGCGAGTTTCAGGCTATAAGGAAGTTAGAGCCGTAAACATCGACATATTATTATGTTCTCTCCACCAACCAACTTCACTCCTAAACTCGATTAACGAAATTAACAAACACATGTGGCAGTCCGGGGATTCGAACCCGGAACAGAAATGAGATAATAATGTAGGTTTCTGATGGGTAAAAAGTATGTTGAATTTAGTTTTATGTATTTATATATGTACTACGACCGTATGTTAGCTGGTAATTATGCTAAATATCGATGTCTACAGATACAACTTTCTTATAGAACTTTACAAGAATCAAGTGTGTGTGTGTGTGTGTGTGTGTGTGTGTGTGTGTGTGTGTGTGTTTACCTAATTGTATTTACCTAATTGTATTTTACAGGATTGAGATTACTCTCGTAGTGTCCCGTTAGCCTTTAACTTATCATAATTTACTTTAAAAGCTTGAATACTTTGTGCACACAATAGGTCGTTTGGTAACTTATTCCACTTCTCAACCATTCTATCTGGAAAACCAAACTTCCTAACATCCTTCCTAGCTCTCCTCCTCAACAGTTTATAGTCATGTCCTCTCGTCCTCCCCACCGCTGGCCAAACAAAACAATTTTGATCAATATATTCCTTTCCGTGAACACACCTAAATAAAGCTATCATGTCTCCCCTCTCCCTTCTCTGTTCAAGTGAGGGAATCCCCAGGTGACACAGCCGGTCTTCATATTGTAAGTTTTTTAACCCTGGCACCCATCTTGTGATCACACGCTGAATTTTCTCGAGCTTACTTATGTGTTTTTTCATGTGTGGATTCCATACAACCGCTGCATACTCCAGGCTAGGCCTTAAAAACTGTGTTATTAATATCTTCACCATGTCTTCATTTAGGAATTTAAACGCTACCCTAATATTAGCCCACCACGAATATGCCTTATTTACCAAGTTATTGATATGGTCACCGGGATCTAACCTCCTGTTCACTACAACTCCTAAGTCTTTTTCCTTCTCCGACTTTTCCAACCTTACATCGCCCATACTGTACTCCCCATGGGGTCTTCCCTGGCCGTCTCCCATCTCCATCACGTGGCATTTATCAATGTTGAACTCCATTTTCCACATTCGGCTCCATTGATACAGCTTATTGATGTCCTCCTGGAGCATTTTACAGCAATTGTTATCAACCACTTTCCTCACTAATTTTGCGTCATCGGCGAACATGTTAATATAGCTGCTAATTCCAAGAGGCAGATAATTTATAAAAAATAAAAACATCAATGGGGCCAACACTGAGCCCTGGGGCACTCCACTTATCACATCACTCCATGATGAATATTTCCCTCTTATGATGGTTCTCATTTTCCTCCCGGTTAAGAAATCCTTCATCCATTTTAAGAGTCCACCGGTGATTCCTCCACACATTTCAAGTTTATATAGAAGCCTTTTATGGGGTACTTTATCAAAAGCTTTTTTGAAATCTAAAAATACACAATCTGCCCATCCGTCTCGTTCTTGCATAATTTCAATCACTCTATCATAGAAGCTCAGCAAATTTGACACACATGACCTATACGACCTAAAACCAAACTGACAATCCGATAGTAAATGGTTCTCCTCGAGGTGACAAATCCAAAATTTCCTGATCAATTTCTCAAGCAGTTTTACTACAACACTAGTCAAAGACACGGGTCTGTAGTTATTTACATCTTTCGGTCCTTTCTTGTATATCGGTACAATATCAGCAGCCTTCCACACCTCGGGTAGCTTGCCTTGGGACAAAGATTTTGTTTAAATCTCTGTTATGGGAAAGCTTAGTTCCTCTGCACATTCACTCAACATCCACCCAGAAATCTGATCCGGCCCCATAGCCTTTCTTTTATTTAGGTCTAGCATGCAGTCCTTTACTTCATCCCTTGTTATTATAATATCTTTCATGGACATGACTGGTCTCTGTATTGGATTCTTATAAGCATCATCACCATCATCATTTTCTTGAACAAACACCGATTGAAATTTTGCATTAAAAACCTCACCCATTTGTTCCTCCTCCTCAAATATTTCTCCATTGTGAACGATCCTTTGGATCTTTTCCTTCACTTTAGTTCTCTTATTTATGAATCCATATAATATGTTGGGATCATCTTTGCTCTTCATAACCACCCCACTCTCAAAATCCTTCTCCTCCTGTCTCCTCACTTTGGTGTAGTTATTTCTTGGTAGTTTATACCTCTCGTAAGATTGATCACTCTTGTGTCATCTATAGCGTTTCCATAACCTATCACGTTCAACTTTAGCTTTATAACATCTAGCACCAAACCAATCATTCTTTGCTTTAGGAAAATCCTTGGCTATTGGTATGTATTTGTCAGCACCTTGTTTGCATATGTCACAGAAGGCTTCGTATTGCTCATTAATATCATATTTATTCAATACTTTATCCTCCCAATTAATGTTTTGGAAAACTCTCGCAATTGGTTGTATCTTCCTCTGGGATAATCCAGCCGGTCTTTCTTGAACTCCTCTTTACTTGGTAATAAATCATACTTCAATATAAAATTAAAGTCTAATACAACATGATCACTTTTACCTACTGGTGGTTTATAACTTACCTCAAATATCTCATTAGCACATCTCGTAAAAACCAGATCTAATAATGAAGGAGTATCACTCCCTCTCACCCTTGTGTGTGTGTGTGTGTGTATGTGTATGTAGTGTGTGTGTGTGTGTGTGTATGTGTATGTGTATGTGTGTATGTATGTGTGTGTGTGTGTATGTGTGTTTTTTTTGTTCTATGCGGATGAGGAAGACAAAAGGCAAAACTGTGTGTGTGTGAGTGCATATGTGTGTGTATATGTGGGCGTGTGTGTCTGTCAACTCAACTGGCGCCCTTCCTCCTACCTTAAAGCCACCCATCCCCCCCACCCCCCACCTGTACACCCCCTCCCCCCTCCCACCCTTACCTGTACAACCCCCTACCCCCTCTTGTCTCCCCCCCACCTACCTGTACATCCCCCCCCCCACCCCTACCTACCTGTACAGCCTTCCCCCCCCCCCCTACCTGTACACACCCCTTGTCCTTCCACCCACCACCTACCTGTACATCCCTCCACCCAACACCTACCCCACCCCCCCTACCTGTACACACCCCCCCACCCACACCTACCTGTACACCCCCTCTCCCACCTACCCACCCCACCACACCCCACTATTACACCTTATCGTCTACTATAAGAATATTACATAACCCTACACCTTCCTCCCTCCAGGCTCTTTGTTCTCTCTCTCTCTCTCTCTCTCTCTCTCTCTCTCTCTCTTTCAGACAGTCTCTCAATCAGTATTTCTCTCCATTTCTGTCTCAATCATTCTTTTTCTCAATCTCTCACTCTCTCTCTCTCTCTCCATTTTGCTGTCCTATTTTTCTATTATAAGCTGTCCCTATCTCTAGTAGTAGTATTAAGGCCGGACCACCTAATAGGCATTGCAAGGTCTGTTTGGTCTCAGTGTGTAGTTCTGTATAACTCACTCTCACTCACTCTCACTCTACTTTGCTGTCCTAATCTTCTACTATAAACTGTCTCCGTCTCTAGTAGTGGTGGTATTAAGACCGGACCACCCAGTAGGGATCGCAAGGTATGTGTGAGTGGTCTGAATATCTGTAGGTAACTCTGTGTGTGGAATTATCTCATTACAAAACTGTCAATAAAGTCTACGGTCAGAGCTTGCCAGATTTAGGTGGGGTGGGTGTGGGTGTGTGTGTGTGAGAGAGAGAGGGGGGGGGGGGGGGGGGGGGGGAGAGAGGGGCATCGGAGGTGGTTAGAGGGGGGGGGGGGGAGGGGATACTAATTCAAACACTGAAGGGGACATTATTTAGCCTTATTATACATGTATTATGATGTTCACTCCACCAACCAACTCCACTCCTAATATTATTAATATATTGTTTTCGTTTCCTCCCTAGCCCTCCATCAAGCTTAAAATTACACCACCACTACCTCACACATGCACACACTATTTGATACATGGGCGCACTGTATAGGGCAAGAAGCTGCGCGGTCTGGCAGCTTATGAGGTGGTCAACTTATATAATATTTCGGTTGCCTTAATTCAGCCACCGTCAGTCTAGTTTCCGACACCAGTGCAAAATGTTCCAGAAATGTTGCCAGAAAATTGTTGATCATCGAATGTTGACTATAAAAGCTCTCGTGTGATACCGGCTTAAGGGGAGATATCCACTTGAGGGATTTTTTTTCTGGACCCCTTTCTCCCTCATGTTTAGCCCCATTGCTTTTGATATTTTAAGACATTTGCACCATAATTAAGAACTTTCGCCCCATTTCTGTCAATTTTAAGACCTTTCATGCAATTTAGGTGTCGATGTTTTCCTGGCGAGCGATAGCGAGCCTGTAATTTAAGAGGAACCGGCCTTTGACCGGGACATTTTTCTACCGAAAAATGTACACATTTATCTTGAAAGGGGGCCTAGAGGGTGTAATTTTAAGCTTGATGGAGGTCTAGGGAACTAACTAAAAACCTCCCCTTAAGGGATATACCTGTAGAAGTTCTTGACGGGTAGATAAATGGAGAGAAATTGGGTTTTGGAAGCATGGAAAGTAACAAGATTTTCTCCGCCCCAATCGGAAATAGGGGTTAGGATCAGAAGATATGCGTGATAGGACCTCATCACGTTATCTTGACTGATTGCATGCAGGCTCGCTATCGCTTAAGGGGAGGCTGGCCGTTTGTTTGGTCTATTAATTCATGTATTCATATATTTTTCTAGTTTCCTCCCTAGACCTCCATCAAACTTTAATAAAAACTTCCATTAGATCCCCCTTCTAGATTAATTTGTACATTTTTCGGTAGAAAAATGTCCAACATTACAGGCTCACTATCGTTCGCCAGGGAAAAAATCGACACCTAAATAGCACGAAAGGTCTAAATATTGACGAATAAATGGGGTGAAAGGTCTTAAAATCAACTAACTAATGGGGCAAACATCTTAACATCTGAAAACTAATGGGGCTAAACATGAGGGAGAAAGTGGTCCAGAAAACCGGCCCATGTCCTCTTAAAGTGATCGCTTACCAGGATCAAATTAACACATAAATGGCACGAAAGGTCTTAAAATTGATAAAGTAACGGGTCACAAGGTCATACAATCACCCTACTAATGGATCAAACGTCTTAAGATCTCATAACTAATGGAGTTAACCCTTTGAGTACCGGAGCCGCCCTTTTATCCATATCCCGGGTATTCTTAACCCTCTCCGACATATGACGCGATTTTGAGCCTATTCGGGATACTTTAAAGCCTTTGTTACCATCAGGGGTATTTATAAACCTTTAGTTTAGTTACTTCAACCTCTGCAGTTGTCTTTGAGTTAGCTGTGTTGAGCCTATTGGGGATACTTTAAAGCCTTTGTTACCATCAGGGGTATTTAGAAACCTTTAGTTTAGTTACTTCAACCTCTGCAGTTGTCTTTGAGTTAGCTGTGTTGAGCCTATTGGGGATACTTTAAAGCCTTTGTTACCATCAGGGGTATTTATAAACCTTTAGTTTAGTTACTTCAACCTCTGCAGTTGTCTTTGAGTTAGCTGTGTTGAGCCTATTCGGGATACTTTAAAGCCTTTGTTACCATCAGGGGTATTTATAAACCTTTAGTTTAGTTACTTCAACCTCTGCAGTTGTCTTTGAGTTAGCTGTGTTGAGCCTATTGGGGATACTTTAAAGCCTTTGTTACCATCAGGGATATTTATAAACCTTTAGTTTAGTTACTTCAACCTCTGCAGTTGTCTTTGAGTTAGCTGTGTTGAGCCTATTAGGGATACTTTAAAGCCTTTGTTACCATCAGGGGTATTTATAAACCTTTAGTTTAGTTACTTCAACCTCTGCAGTTGTCTTTGAGTTAGCTGTGTTGAGCCTATTGGGGATACTTTAAAGCCTTTGTTACCATCAGGGGTATTTAGAAACCTTTAGTTTAGTTACTTCAACCTCTGCAGTTGTCTTTGAGTTAGCTGTGTTGAGCCTATTGGGGATACTTTAAAGCCTTTGTTACCATCAGGGGTATTTAGAAACCTTTAGTTTAGTTACTTCAACCTCTGCAGTTGTCTTTGAGTTAGCTGTGTTGAGCCTATTGGGGATACTTTAAAGCCTTTGTTACCATCAGGGGTATTTAGAAACCTTTAGTTTAGTTACTTCAACCTCTGCAGTTGTCTTTGAGTTAGCTGTGTTGAGCCTATTGGGGATACTTTAAAGCCTTTGTTACCATCAGGGGTATTTAGAAACCTTTAGTTTAGTTACTTCAACCTCTGCAGTTGTCTTTGAGTTAGCTGTGTTGAGCCTATTGGGGATACTTTAAAGCCTTTGTTACCATCAGGGGTATTTAGAAACCTTTAGTTTAGTTACTTCAACCTCTGCAGTTGTCTTTGAGTTAGCTGTGTTGAGCCTATTGGGGATACTTTAAAGCCTTTGTTACCATCAGGGGTATTTAGAAACCTTTAGTTTAGTTACTTCAACCTCTGCAGTTGTCTTTGAGTTAGCTGTGTTGAGCCTATTGGGGATACTTTAAAGCCTTTGTTACCATCAGGGGTATTTAGAAACCTTTAGTTTAGTTACTTCAACCTCTGCAGTTGTCTTTGAGTTAGCTGTGTTGAGCCTATTGGGGATACTTTAAAGCCTTTGTTACCATCAGGGGTATTTAGAAACCTTTAGTTTAGTTACTTCAACCTCTGCAGTTGTCTTTGAGTTAGCTGTGTTGAGCCTATTGGGGATACTTTAAAGCCTTTGTTACCATCAGGGGTATTTAGAAACCTTTAGTTTAGTTACTTCAACCTCTGCAGTTGTCTTTGAGTTAGCTGTGTTGAGCCTATTGGGGATACTTTAAAGCCTTTGTTACCATCAGGGGTATTAGAAACCTTTAGTTTAGTTACTTCAACCTCTGCAGTTGTCTTTGAGTTAGCTGTGGGCAGAAAACTAATTTTGGAGAGGTAATTATAAGAGTGAGAGAACTGTATTTCTTATTGCTAATCTGGCAACATCTGCGTCATAAAAGCGTGAAAGAGTTAACCTCTTCTGTACCGGCGACGTCTTTTCAATTTTATTCTAGCTATATTTTGAGGATTTTGTGCAGTTTAGGAAGGACCTGTGGTGGTGAAAAGGGTTAAGTGAGATAGTTCG
>CM064481.1:33787428-33799928 GCA_032716605.1 Paralithodes platypus | reverse complement strand
AACATTTTCTTAAAAAGATACAAGGCTTCATCATACATCTGTGAGCAAACCGTATTTTTTGCCAATTAATTAGATTGGCAAATCTATATAGATAGATAGATAGATACAGCAAATATAGATATATAGATAGATAGATAGGTAGATAGATACAGCAAATGTAGATAGATAGATAGATAGATGACTCAGCCTCGTAGATCACTAATAATTATCTCTACCACTTTCACCTGCATATAGATAGATAGATAGATAGATAAGTAGATAGATACAGAAAATATAGATAGGTAGATAGATAGATAGATAGATGACTCAGCCTCATAGATCACTAATAATTATCTCTATCACTTTCACCTGCATAGATAGATAGATAGATAGATAGATAAATAGATAGATAGATAGATATATATATGGATAGATAGATATAGGTAGATAGATAGATAGATAGATGACTCAGCCTCATAGATAACTAATAAGTATCTCTATCACTGTCACCTGCATATAGATAGATAGATAGATAGATAGATAGATAGAGCTAGAGGGAGAGAGAAAGAGAGAAAACAAAAACATAAAATTATGATATATAGATAAATATATAAATAGATTATACACATATGATATATATATATATATATATATATATATATATATATATATATAGATAGATAAATATATAGAGATATAGAGAGAGAGAAAGAGAAAGAGAGAAAACAAAAACACATGATATATAGATAAATATATAGATAGATTATACACATATGATAGATAGATAAATAGATAGATATATATATAGATAGATAGATATATATGCAGTATATAGATAGATAGATATATATGCAGTATATAGATAGATAGGTAAATAGATATAGATAGATAGCTCTAGAGAAAACAAAAACACATGATATATAGATATAGATAGATAGATAGATATAGATGACTACCTCAGATCACTAATAATTATCTCACTATCACTTTCACCTGCATTGCTACATACTTTACTCCAATCTCTCTCTCTCTCTCTCTCTCTCTCTCTCTCTCTCTCTCTCTTAGTATTAACCCTCTCCGACATGTGACGCGATATTGAGCCTATTGGGGATACTTTAAAGCCTTTGTTACCATCAGGGGTATTTAGAAACCTTTAGTTTGTTTACTTCAACCTCTGCAGTTGTCTTTGAGTTAGCTGTGTTGAGCCTATTGGGGATACTTTAAAGCCTTTGTTACCATCAGGGGTATTTAGAAACCTTTAGTTTAGTTACTTCAACCTCTGCAGTTGTCTTTGAGTTAGCTGTGTTGAGCCTATTGGGGATACTTTAAAGCCTTTGTTACCATCAGGGGTATTTAGAAACCTTTAGTTTAGTTACTTCAACCTCTGCAGTTGTCTTTTGAGTTAGCTGTGTTGAGCCTATTGGGGATACTTTAAAGCCTTTGTTACCATCAGGGGTATTTATAAACCTTTAGTTTAGTTACTTCAACCTCTGCAGTTGTCTTTGAGTTAGCTGTGGGCAGAAAACTAATTTTGGAGAGGTAATTATAAGAGTGAGAGAACTCTATTTCTTATTGCTAATCTGGCAACCTCTGCGTCATACATGCGTGAAAGGGTTAAGGATAGACAAATGACTGTGTTTGTGTGCAACGACAGATCCTTGCTAAACGGCAGACACGAGTCAAGTACTCTAAATAATAGCTAGAATCAAATTGAAAAAAGCTTATGGCAGATAACAGATTCCAATCGAACTAAAATGTCTACCATCTGAGAAGGACATTAACAGTGATAGAGGTTAGAGTTCAGGATTTCTGGCCAACCTACTTACAACAGGGTGAAGGGGTTAAAGCGGGAAGAATGTTTCCATAAGGACGTGTTTTGTTTGTTTTCTTCTGGATCTCCTTCTACCTCGTGTTTAGCCCCATTAGTTTTGATTTGTTTTGTAAGACGTTCGCCCCATTAGTTTGGCGATTTTAAGACCTTTCCCTCATTTCTTTGCCAATTTTAAGACCTTTCGTATCATTAAGGTGTTGATTTTTTCCTGGCGAGTGCCTGCAATTGACCACTTGCGAGTTTTGGTATATAAGGAAGTTGGAGCCGTAAACATCAATATTTAGCAGAATGACCAGCTATAATACGGTCACGATACATTTATAAATACATAAAACCAAATTGATCATACTTGTTATCCATCAGAAACCCACATTATTATTGCATTTATCTTTAATATCGATGTTCACGGCTCCAACTTCCTTATAGCCTGAAACTCGCAAGTGGTCAATTTAGGAGGAACCGCAAGGGAACACAGTATTTAGATTATGACCTAATGACTTAATTATGTTTCTAGTTTCCTTCCTAGATCTCCATCAAACCTAAACAAGTATCCATTAGATCCCCCTTCTAGATTAATTTGTACATTTTTCAGTCGAAAAATTTGGCCGGTTCTTCCAAAATTACATCACTATCGTTCGCCAGGAAAAAAATCGACACCTAAACAGTACGAAAGGTCTTAAAGTCGACACCTAAACAGTACGAAAGGTCTTAAAGTCGACACCTAAACAGTACGAAAGGTCTTAAAGTCGACACCTAAACAGTACGAAAGGTCTTAAAATCGACACCTAAACAGTACGAAAGGTCTTAAAGTCGACACCTAAACAGTACGAAAGGTCTTAAAATCGACACCTAAACAGTGCGAAAGGTCTTAAAGTCGACACCTAAACAGTACGAAAGGTCTTAAAATCGACACCTAAACAGTGCGAAAGGTCTTAAAGTCGACACCTAAACAGTACGAAAGGTCTTAAAATCGACACCTAAACAGTGCGAAAGGTCTTAAAGTCGACACCTAAACAGTACGAAAGGTCTTAAAATCGACACCTAAACAGTACGAAAGGTCTTAAAATCGACACCTAAACAGTGCGAAAGGTCTTAAAATCGACACCTAAACAGTACGAAAGGTCTTAAAATCGACACCTAAACAGTACGAAAGGTCTTAAAGTCGACACCTAAACAGTACGAAAGGTCTTAAAATCGACACCTAAACAGTACGAAAGGTCTTAAAATCGACACCTAAACAGTACGAAAGGTCTTAAAATCGACACCTAAACAGTACGAAAGGTCTTAAAATCGACACCTAAACAGTGCGAAAGGTCTTAAAATCGACACCTAAACAGTGCGAAAGGTCTTAAAATCGACACCTAAACAGTACGAAAGGTCTTAAAATCGACACCTAAACAGTGCGAAAGGTCTTAAAATCGACACCTAAACAGTGCGAAAGGTCTTAAAATCGACACCTAAACAGTGCGAAAGGTCTAGACATTGATAAGTAAATGGGACGGAAGGTCTTAAAATCGACAAACTAATGGGACAAACATCTATCATTTCAAAACTAATGGGGCTAAACATGAGGGAGAAGGGGGACCAGAAAAACGACCCATTTCCCCTTTCAAGATCCGATTACGCATTTTATTCAGCTTAGGAAGGGTGTATGGAAGTCGGAGGGTTAATTTAGATAGTGTTTACCCTTATAATATCCCACAGATCCTTCCTAAACTGTATTAACCTTTTGAAGCTCTGACGCGTTTTAGCAGTTTATTTTGGCTATCATTAGACGATTTTATGCAGCTTAGGAAGTATCTGTGGGTATTAAAAGGGTAAATACTATCTCAATCAACCCTTTGACTTCCATATACCGTTACTAATCTGAATAAAATCGTCTAATAGTAGCCAGAAAACAGAACAGAAACGCGTATTGGAGCTTGAAAGGGTTAATAAGGGTATACGGAAGTCAGAGGGCTAATTGAGATAGTCTTTACCCTGATCATGCATCATAGCTCCTTCCTAAACTGTCTAAAATCGTTTAATGATAGCCAAAATTTACTGTCAAAATACGTTATGATTTGCAAAGGGTTATCTCTGCTTTTATTCAGACACACATACTCACTCTCTCTCTTTCACTCCCTCACTCTCTTACACACAAACTCTCACTTTTACTCACACATACACTCACTTTTACTCACACACACACACACTCTCTCTCCTTTCTTTCAAACATACACACACTCACCCTCTCTCTCACTCTCACACATACACACACACAAATTATCTCACAGACAAACTCACTCACTTTCCCTCTCACATTCACACAAACTTTCACCCTTTCACTCACACATACTCTTTCTCTCTCTCTCTCTCTCTGACCTACGCGACCGTCCCGACCCTTGCGTAATATGGGTAATTCCCTGGCCTCCCATTGGCTGGCGGGAGATGGCGGGAAGCTGTGTCATTGGTCCAGATAAGCGCGGGAAATGGAACAATACTATCTGTGTAGGGAGTAGATTATTGACGTGTACATATGCGTATTGTGTATGTGTGTGGAATTTGTGATCATGTGCGTATTGTGGACATGTGCGTCTTGTCTACGTGTGTGTATTATGTACATGTGAGGTGTGTATATATGTGCGTATTGTGTACATGTATGGAATGTGTACATGTGCGTATCCGTATTTCGTTTATGTGTGTATATGTGCGTATTGTGTACATGTGGGTATTGTGTACATGTGGGTATTGTGTACATGTGCGGATTGTGTACGTGTGAGGTATGTATACATGTGTTTATTATGTACACGTGCGTATTGTGTACACCTTACCTTTTGATACCTTTGGATGTGTTCGCCGCTCTTCTAGCGGCACCAAGGAGCGCGACGCCCCTCGTTATGGGTGGTGATTTGGTGCAGTAGACTGTTTGAAGCGACAGCTCGTTCCCTTGCGAGGATGGGCTCGTCTGGCACTTTTTGCAGTTCGACATCTAGGGCTCTCTTGAAGTTGTCTAACGAGATGTCCCTCATGTCTCTTACTTGCCGTGGGAGTTTGTTGAGTTTGTTGAGTTTGTTGCGTATTGTGTACATGTGCGTATTGTGTACATGTGTGTATTGTGTACATGTGTGGAATGTGTACATGTGCGTATTGTGTACACTTGCGTATTGTGTACATGTGCGTATTGTGTACATGTGAGTCTTGTGTACATGTGTGGAATGTGTACATGTGCGTATTGTGTACACTTGCGTATTGCAGCCTTTACATGTGCGTACTGTGTATATACATGTGCGTGTTGCGTACATGTGTGGAATGTGTACATGTGCGTATTGTGTGCATGTATGTATTGCAGGGGTCGGTAAGATAGGGGCTCTCGAAGATTATATATTGCTTTCGACTGGCCAGCTATGAGTATAACATGTTATGAAGTAATACATTAACACACACACACACACACACACACACACACACACACACACACACACACACACACACACATTAAAAACAAAAATAATAATAAGATTTCATGTAAATATAAGATTTGTTTTACCTTACTGAATGGCTGAAATCATTAAAATAATCTACTTAATAATACAACATTAAAAATGTACTAAATCGTTAAAGACATAATGTACCCTACTTACCGGTACTGAAATACTTGCTTTAACACTTACGGTGGTGCGGGCATATTTCCGGCATATTAGGGCTCATTCAGGCACTCCTGATTGATTAAGCAAGTGTCTGAATGAAATTAAATGTATTCAGCCAAAAACTAGAAGAAAATAGCTTCAAAATTACACCAAAACGAGCTTCGCTGCTCGCGGGGCTACCATAGACATTCGCTAAAATGAGCAATTATCGCTAATGTCTCGCTACATTTGCCTTTGGCAGCGCTGTATATCTCGCGAGAATCTGGCTGAGAGTCCTTAGTACCACGGCCGCCTGGCTGGAGGAAGAACGTGTGGCCTGTCGCACTCCCGCTCCCTCGCACTTGATTCTACAGGCTTTAACCCAATCGCTGCGGGTGACGTTCTGGAATGTTTTGGCAAGTTACAGCAATTTCCAGGCAACGTTAAAATCAAGTGTCAGTGGGCGGGAGCGTGAGGGGCCCACCTCCGACCCTCAGAGCACCGAGTGGCTCACTGAGGTTGACTGTGTCTCGTGCGGGTCTCTCTCTCTGTCTCCCAGCAGTGTAGCCAAGCGAGCGAGTGTTACATAATAGCGGGTTTCCCGCGTTTCACTGGCACCACTGCGGGTGAACCAGACCACGTACGGGACCCGTTCTGGTGTCATTTTGAAGCTATTCTCGCTTAGTTTTCGTCAGAATACACTTCATTTAATGCAGATGCTTGATTTATCATTCAGGAGTGCATGAATATGCCCTAAATAGCCCAAAAATGGCCACAGCCAAAGGGTTAAGAGGCTTTAAAAGCCTGTAAATTGCTGTAAATTGCCATGGCGTTCCGAAACGTCTCCCGCAGCCGATGGGTTAAAATTATGTAAGTCAATATGCATGTATGTATGTATGTATGTATGTATGTATGTATGTATGTATGTACTTGGGATATACTGTATACATATACACACAAATACTCTCTCTGACACACACACACACACACACACACACACACACACACACACACACACACACACACTCACTCACTCTCTCTCTCTCTCTCTCTACCAAACAGAGCTTGAAGTAAATGACATCACTCGTATGTATGCAGACCGGTTCAATGTAAGCGATATTGTGGTTACCGGTACTCTACTTTCTTTAACTCTCTTTAACTCCCTCTCTCTCTCTCTCTCTCTCTCTCTCTTTCTTTCTTTCCCTCCCTCCCTCTCTCTCTCTCTCTCTCTCCCCCTTCCTTCCTTCCTTCCTTCCTTCCTTCCTCCCTCCCTCCCTCCCTCCCTCCCTTCCTTCCTTCCTTCCTCTCAGTCACGTATTCAAACCATAACAATGTATTTTTACTTCACAAATTCAATTATTTTCTCACTTCAACTCTCTCTCTCTCTCTCTCTCTCTCTCTCTCTCTCTCTCTCTCATTTATATGGAACTATATATTATGGAACTATAGAGAGAGAGAGAGAGAGAGAGAGAGAGAGAGAGAGAGAGAGAGAGAGAGAGAGAGAGAGTTTCAGCACAATGACGCATTATTACCTTTGATTCTGGTAACAGTTAGGAAATGTATTACAGTTTAGGAAGGACCTGTGTTACTCAGAGGGTTTATTGAGATCCTATTTACCCCTTTGAGCCCCAGAGGTGGATTAACCTTTGCAAGCTCCAATACGCGTTTCTGTTGTTTTCTGGCTACTATTAGACGATTTTATTCAGATTACTAACATGATATGTAAGTCAAAGGGTGGATTGAGATAGTATTTACCCCTTTGAGTCCCAGAGGTAGATTTTTTTTTTTTATGTGGATGAGGGAGACAAAAGGCAAAACTACGTGTGACGAGTGCCTTCCCCAGAGTTGAAAGAGTGCCCAGGGCTAAAATCAAGGAATGTTCGAGCCAAAATGTCTGGACACACGGAGTTTGAAGTCATAGGATGAGGAAAAGATGGATACTAAGCAACATCGTCTCATCGTAACCAGAACCAAACGGAAATGACATCATGGTGCTGAAGGGGTTAAGGGGGGATGGTTCACTTTAAGGGGGGATGGTTCACTTTAAGGGGGGATGGTTTACTTTAAGGGGAGATGGTTTACTTTAAGGGGGGATGGTTTACTTTAAGGGGAGATGGTTTACTTTAAGGGGAGATGGTTTACTTTAAGGGGAGATGGTTTACTTTAAGGGGAGATGGTTTACTTTAAGGGGGGATGGTTCACTTTAAGGGGGGATGGTTCACTTTAAGGGGAGATGGTTTACTTTAAGGGGAGATGTTCACTTTAAGGGGGGATGGTTCACTTTAAGGAGGGATGGTTCACTTTAAGGGGGGATGGTTTACTTTAAGGGGGATGGTTCGTTCACTTCTAAGGGGGTATGGTTCACTTTAAGGGGTATGGTTCACTTTAAGGGGGATGGTTCACTTTAAGGGGGATGGTTCACTTTAAGGGGGATGGTTCACTTTAAGGGGGATGGTTCACTTTAAGGGGGATGGTTCACTTTAAGGGGGGGGGATGTCACTTTAAGGGGTGGTGGTTCACTTTAAGGGGGGATGGTTCACTTTAAGGGGGATGGTTCACTTTAAGGGGGGATGGTTCACTTTAAGGGGGGATGGTTCACTTTAAGGGGGGATGGTTCACTTTAAGGGGGGATGGTTCACTTTAAGGGGGGGATGGTTCACTTTAAGGGGGGATGGTTCACTTTAAGGGGGGATGGTTCACTTTAAGGGGGGATGGTTCACTTTTTGGGCGATTTTTGCATGTATTCATTATTTTTCTAGTTTCCTCCCTAGACCTCCATCAAATTTAAAATATAACATCCATTAAATCCCCCTTCTATATTAATTTGTACATTTTTCGGAAGAAAAATGTCCTGGCCGAAGGCCGGTTCTTCCAACATAACAGGCTCACTGTCGTTCGCCAGGGAAAAAATCGACACCTAAATAGCACGAAAGGTCTAAATATTGACGAATAAATGGGGCGAAAGGTCTTAAAATCGACTAACTAATGGGGCAAACATCTTAACATCTGAAAACTAATGGGGCTAAACATGAGGGAGAAAGTGGTCCAGAAAACCGGCCCATGTCCCCTTGAGTGATTGCATGCGAGCTATCACTTACCATGAATAAATTAACACATAAATGGCACGAAAGGAAAAAATAATATATTAACCCTCTCCAAAATTAGTTTTCTGCCCACAGCTAACTCAAAGACAACTGCAGAGGTTGAAGTAACTAAACTAAAGGTTTCTAAATACCCCTGATGGTAACAAAGGCTTTAAAGTATCCCCAATAGGCTCAACACAGCTAACTCAAAGACAACTGCAGAGGTTGAAGTAACTAAACTAAAGGTTTATAAATACCCCTGATGGTAACAAAGGCTTTAAAGTATCCCCAATAGGCTCAACACAGCTAACTCAAAGACAACTGCAGAGGTTGAAGTAACTAAACTAAAGGTTTATAAATACCCCTGATGGTAACAAAGGCTTTAAAGTATCCCCAATAGGCTCAACACAGCTAACTCAAAGACAACTGCAGAGGTTGAAGTAACTAAACTAAAGGTTTCTAAATACCCCTGATGGTAACAAAGGCTTTAAAGTATCCCCAATAGGCTCAACACAGCTAACTCAAAACAACTACAGAGGTTGAAGTAACTAAACTAAAGGTTTATAAACACCCCTGATGGTAACAAAGGCTTTAAAGTATCCCAATAGCTCAACACAGCTAACTCAAAGACAACTGCAGAGGTTGAAGTAACTAAACTAAAGGTTTATAAATACCCCTGATGGTAACAAAGGCTTTAAAGTATCCCCAATAGGCTCAAAATCAGAGGTTGAAGTAACTAAACAAAAGGTTTCTAAATACCCCTGATGGTAACAAAGGCTTTAAAGTATCCCCAATAGGCTCAAAATCGCGTCATATGTCGGAGAGGGTTAATAACAATAGTGAGGTGATATTATTAATGATACTATTAATATTATTAATGATAAAAAGGACATCACTGGTACTGTAGGGTTATATAAAAGTCTCCTTAGAATGCACCGCAAGGTCTGTGACGCACCGGTTTTATCTAGTTATAACACTCACACACGCACGCTCTCTCTCTCTCTCTCTCTCTCTCTCTCTCTCTCTCTCTCCACGCGTGTTGTGGTTCAGTATTGATTTCCGGTGGCGGGTGAGAGAGAGAGAGAGAGAGAGAGAGAGAGAGAGAGAGAGAGAGAGAGAGATTGTGTGTGTGTAAGTGTGAAATTCCCAAAGAAAGAAAGTGAGCCTCTAGACTACTGATAACCCAACATCCAAGGTCGCTTTAAAGAGAGATAGAGTTAGTGAGTGAGTGAGTGAGAGAGAAAGATAGTGAGAGAGAGAGCAGGAGGAAAGGGAGGGGAGGGATATATGTGTGTGTGTGTGTGTGTGTGTGTGTGTGTGTGTGTGTGTGTGTGTGTGTGTGTGTGTGTGTGTGTGTGTGTGTGTGTGTGTGTGTGTGAGAGACAGAGATAGAGTGAATGGAACTGTGTGTGTATGAGAGAAAATGAATATGTGACTGTGTGTGTGTGTATATGTGTGAGTGTGAGAGAGAGAGAGAGAGAGAGAGAGAGAATGGATCCGTGTGTGTGAGTGTGTGTATGATGTTAGAATGAATGTGTGTAATAATAATAATAATAATAATAATAATTGTCGATTTATTCCTCACTTGCAGCTGTGAGGCTGAAAATGTACAGTTTCTTCTTATCCTAGGTACACTCGGTCCAAAAAGTATCTGCACCCCTACGCTGATTATCTGGTGTGTACAGATCGGTAAAATAGGTCGTAGGTCGTATAGGTAGGTAGTCGTATAGATGGATATAGCTGCAGGTAGAGATGCCAACCCTAATGAGCAGATACTTTTTTGGACCGAGTGTACATTACATTGTTTATTCTACGAGGTCACGTGCGACCTTTGGCGACCGTGAGGTGCCTGGGTTCCCACCATAGTACATACGCAGATGTACTGATGAGAAGTAGGCCTACGTGTAGGCTAACACAAGGTGATAGTTGAGCAGTTGGCTAGGGAGCAATCACGATACAATACAATACTCTACATCTGGATGGGCGAAAAAACCTTTAGGATTCTGGTGGATTTGAACCCTCGACCTCGCGGTTATAGTGCAGGCACCTTAACACTTACGGTGCAGGCCTATTTCCGCCATATTAGGGTTCATTCAGGCACGCCTGATTGATTAAGCAAGTGTCTGAATTAAATTACATGTATTCAGCCAAAAACTAGAAGAAAATAGCTTCAAAATAACACCAAAACGAGCTTTGTAGCTTGCGGGCTTCAGCCACAGCGCTACCGTAGATATTCATTTAAATTAGCAATTATCGCTAATGTCGCACTACATTTGCCTTTGGCATGGATGAATATCTCGCGAGACTATGGCTCATACTTCTCAGTGCACCGGCCGGCTGGCTGAAGGAAGGACATGTGGCCTGTTGCGCTCCCGCTCCCTCACACTCTATTCTACAGGCTTTATGAGGCTTTAAAAGCCTGTAGATTGCTGTAAATTGCCATGGGATTCCGGAACGTCTCCCGCAGGATAAGGGTTAAACCGCTCGGCCATCCCGACCCGAACATACACATATTCAAACAATGTGTGTGAGAGAGAGAGAGAGAGAGAGAGAGAGAGAATGAATGTGTGTGACATATACTGTAGATAGATAAATAGATATACCTACATACCTACATAGACAATATGAACTGTAGTAAGTACTTCACTATCGACCAATCTAATTACACGCGGGGAAACGGTTGCAAAATTATTGGTAAATCTTTTAACTCACACCAAGCTAAAAATTTCTTCTTCAATCGAGTTGTCAACTTGTGGAATGGGCTTCCCCGAGACGTTATAGACTGCAGCACCGTTGATTCATTTAAACTTCGCCTAGACAAATATCTCGCATCAAACCCGCGACTGAGTGCGTTTGTGAATGAATAACTTTATTTTATCCCCCCCTCAGTTACTAACCCATCTGTCCCCTACTAACTTCCTAATCCTGCCACGGACAATTAGTTCCAGGGCAGTCCAATGTTCCCTTACCCACTCTAAACCACTGTTTGGACACTTGATCCTCAGTGTTTTGGAGGACAAGCAGCCTAGAAGGGTCACTAGATTTGTTGTTGCTTGATTTCCTTTGTACTCCTTTATAGAGAGAGAGGGTGGGGGGGTAAGGTCGTAATATCGGGGTTTGCGGCACGTTTTGTGAACCCCGATACACCGTCAATGGGGGATATTGAAGCCTGGGGGTAGATAGATTAATAGATAGTTACACTGATAAATAGATAGATGGATAGATAGATAGCTAGATAGATATATAGATAGTTAAATTGACAGATGGATAGATATACAGTAGATGTTTATGGATAGATAGATAGATTGATATAGATAGATATATGGATAGATAAATAGATAGATATAGATAGATAGATAGATAGATAGATGGATAGATAGATATAGATTGATAGATAGATAGATAGATTGATTGATATAGATAGATATATGGATAGATAAATATAGATATAGATAGATAGATTGATTGATATAGATAGATATATGGATAGATAAATAGATAGATATAGATAGATAGATTGATTGATAGATAGATGGATATATAGATATAGATTGATAAATAGATAGATAGATAGATTGATTGATAGATAGATATATGGATAGATATAGATAGATAGATAGATAGATATATAGATATATGGATAGATAAATAGATAGATGGATAGATAAATATAGATAGATAGATAGATTGATAGATTGATATAGATAGATAGATTGATATAGATAGATAGATGGATAGATAAATATATATATATAGATTGATATAGATAGATTGATATAGATAGATTGATATAGATAGATTGATATAGATAGATTGATATAGATAGATAGATTGATATAGATAGATTGATATAGATAGATTGATATAGATAGATTGATATAGATAGATAGATTGATATAGATAGATTGATATAGATAGATAGATTGATATAGATAGATTGATAGATAGATAGATTGATATAGATAGATTGATATAGATAGATAGATAGATAGATTGATA
>CM064481.1:33769928-33782428 GCA_032716605.1 Paralithodes platypus | reverse complement strand
CCGCCAGGACGTGACCCAACGTCTGCTTTTCTCTCAGGGTGTGCTCCCCTAGCCTTTGTCTTACTAGACTAAACCACAAGGCAGTGAGTGTGTGCGGTTGTTGGTAGATGACAAGGATGCACATCATACCTCTGGGGGCCACCGCATGCCCCGAGATCCCCTATTGATTTAGCCTGGGGTCGCAAGACACCCAGTTACCGTGTGTGGCCCCGGGGAGGCACAATAGGAGTCTTGGTGATGGAGAGGCTATGTACTGGCAGAGGGAGACTTGCGCACTCGGCTCCCCTTTTCACCAAAAGGGTTAGCCAGCGGCAGCAGCTGAAAGCGAGAATTGCATGCAAGCAAGTAGCACTACACCAACATGCTACTGCACTAGTCTGCACCCTGTGTGATAACACCTTCCCTACCTCCCCTCCTGCCCTCGCCACTGCCCGCTAACCTTTCCTACCTCCCCATCCTCATTCAGACTCCCCTCCCGCCCTCGCCACTGCCCGCTAACCTTTCCTACCTCCCAGTCCTCATTCAGACTCCCCTCCTGCCCAGACACAAGACACAAGGTTACCCACTCACACACACACTCACTCCCACACACACTCAGATACAAGGTTACACACTCACTCACACACTCACTTCTCTCACTACCCCCATACAGGATTACCAAATCAATTCAGCTGGATAGTGAATAAATGCCGAAAACCGCTAGAATACTGCCACCATCTCTAAAACACCTCAAATCTCCAGAGTATCGCTAGGAATAATGTATATGATTGAGCGGAAAAGTAGCTAAATTGGCAACACTGCGTTCATATACGTGTACAAAAAGGCTGAAGGCTGGTCCTATCCAAAGTGGGGTTTGGCATCCTCTACCCAACCTTAGCTGTTTCTGTCTGTCTCTTTTACTGTACCGTACTACTTTTCCATTAAGGGAGCCCACCTCGCTTTTTTTCTCTTTCTCTCCCTCTCTCTTTGGCTTTTATCCATTCGGCCCCATTCAGCCTACTGTTTGAAGACGTTTACCCCCATCCAGGTGTCAATATTTTCCTGGCGAGCGGTAGCGAGCCAGCATATATATATATTAGTTTGGGCAGCAAGCCAAATTTTGTACATTTTTCGATAGAAAAATTTCTCCGGCGAAGCCGGATTTCTCCATACAATACTGGCTCGCTATCGCTCGCCAGGAAAAAATCAACACCTGGATGGGGATAAACGTCTTAAAATAGTTGGCTGAATGGGGCCAAATGAATACAAGCCAGAGAAAGAGAGAAAAGGAGAGAAAGATAAAAAAATCAGGTGACCCCCCTTCAGGTGCTGGCACTGCAAGGGGGGCTGTGTATGGTGGGGGCATTGGCAAGCCCGTGGGCTGATGATCCCCTCCCCCACTGCCCTCTCAGAGACAGATTTCATCTCACCCTGGTCCCTCGGGGGGCCCGAGCATCTGGAGCAGCTTTGGTCAACCAGACTCGGAAATGTTCGGCCAGACAGTCTGGGTACAACAATAACAACAACAATAATAACAACAACAACAACAATAACAAACAACAACAACAATAACAACAACAATAACAAACAACAATAATAACAACAACAACAATAACAATAACAACAACAACAATAACAAACAATAACAACAACAACAACAATAACAAACAACAATAACAATAACAACAACAACAATAACAACAACAATAACAATAACAACAACAATAACAATAACAATAACAACAACAACAATAACAAACAACAATAACAACAACAACAATAACAAACAACAATAACAACAACAATAACAACAACAACAATAACAACAACAACAACAATAACAACAATAACAAACAACAATAACAACAACAACACCACCACCGTGTACAAACCTTGCTGACCCATGCACTAGAGTGACTAGACTCAAGGTTAAGGGGGGTGACCTGCTTTTTTGTGTCTCCATTTTCTATCTTTCTCTGGCTTGTTTCCAATTGGCCCCATTCAGCCTACTGTTTTAAGACGTTCATCCCCATCCAGGTGTCATTTTTATACTGGTGAGCGGTAGCGAGCCAGCATATTTTTAAAATGTTTTTGACAGCAGGCTAAATTTGTACATTTTTCGATAGAAAAATGTCTCCGGCGAAGCCGGATTTCTTCATATAATGCTGGCTCGCTATCGCTCGCCAGGAAGAATTCAACACCTAGATGGGGATAAACGTCTTAAAATAGTTGGCTGAATGGGGCCGAATGGATACAAGCCAGAGAAAGAGAGAAAAGGATATAAATAAAAAAAGCAGGTCACCCCCCTTAGGGGAGGCAGTTGGTTTCTCGAGTCCTCCTCCTCCTCCCTCATGTTTAGCCCTGTTAGTTATGAGATTTCAAGACATTCGCCCCATTAGTTTGGCGATTTTCATACCTTTTGCCCCATTTTTTTGCCAATATTAAGACCTTTCGTGCCATTTAGGTGTGGACTTTTTTCTTGGCGAGCACTAGCGAGCCTGTATTTTTGCTACCGAAAAATGTACAAATTTATATCGTGTGGGTGTTTTTTCAAGTTTGATGGAGGTTTAGAGAGCAAAATAAATCCCTTCCTTAAGGGGAGATTTCCACTTGAGGGAGTTTTTTCTTGACCCCTTTCTCCCTCATGTTTAGCCCCATTGCTTTTGATATTATAAAACGTTTGCCCCATTAGTTTAGCGATTTTAAGAACTTTCACCCCATATTAAGACTTTTCGTGCAATTCAGGTGTCGATTTTATCCTGGCGAGCGATAGCGAGCCTGTAATTTAAGAGAAACCGACCGGCCTTCGGCCGGGACATTTTTCTACCGAAAAATGTACAAATTTATCTTGAAAGGGACTCAAGGGGATGTAATTTTAAGCTTGATGGAGGTCTAGGGAACAAACTAAATACCTCCCCTTAAACCATTGAGCCGAACCAGTAAGTTATGCTGAGCTCCCTTATCACACGAGAGCTTTTATAGTCAACATTCGATGATCAACATTTTTCTGGCAACATTTCTGGAGTATGTTGCACTGGTATCGGAGACTAGACTGATGGTAGATGACCGAATTATTTTAAATTTTGACCTTAGACCAGTGTTGAGGATAAATGTTGACCTTAGACCAGTGTTGAGGATAAATGTTGACCTTAGACCAGTGTTGAGGATAAATGTTGACCTTAGACCAATGTTGAGGATAAATGTTGACCTTAGACCAGTGTTGAGGATAAATGTTGACCTTGGACCAGTGTTGAGGATAAATGTTGACCTTAGACCAGTGTTGAGGATAAATGTTGACCTTAGACCAGTGTTGAGGATAAATGTTGACCATAGACCAGTGTTGAGGATAAATGTTGACCTTAGACCAGTGTTGAGGATAAATGTTGACCTTAGACCTGTGTTGAGGATAAATGTTGACCTTAGACCAGTGTTGAGGATAAATGTTGACCTTAGGCCAGTGTTGAGGATAAATGTTGACCTTAGGCCAGTGTTGAGGATAAATGTTGACCTTAGACCTGTGTTGAGGATAAATGTTGACCTTAGACCAGTGTTGAGGATAAATGTTGACCTTAGACCAGTGTTGAGGATAAATGTTGACCTTAGACCAGTGTTGAGGATAAATGTTGACCATAGACCAGTGTTGAGGATAAATGTTGACCTTAGACCAATGTTGAGGATAAATGTTGACCTTAGACCTGTGTTGAGGATAAATGTTGACCTTAGGCCAGTGTTGAGGATAAATGTTGACCTTAGACCAGTGTTGAGGATAAATGTTGACCTTAGACCAGTGTTGAGGATAAATGTTGACCTTAGACCAGTGTTGAGGATAAATGTTGACCTTAGACCAGTGTTGAGGATAAATGTTGACCTTAGACCAGTGTTGAGGGAAAAAAATATGTTCGTGTGATACCGGCTTAAGGGGGGTGACCTGCTTTGTTCTCTCCTTTTCTCTCTTTCTCTGGCTTGTATCCATTCGGCCCCATTCAGCCAACTATTTTAAGACGTTTATCCCCATCTAGGTGTCGATTTCTTCCTGGCGAGCGATGGCGAGCCAGCATTATATGAAGAAATCCGGCTTCGCCGGAGAAATTTTTCTATCGAAAAATGTACAAATTTAGCTTGCTGTCAAACAAAAATATAAAATATGCTGGCTCGCTACCGCTCACCAGCAAAAAATTGACACCTGGATGGGGATAAACGTCTTAAAACAGTAGGCTGAATGGGGCCAAATGGATACAAGCCAGAGAAAGATAGAAAAGGACAGAAATAACAAAAACAGGTCACCCCCCTTAAATTAACCCCCTCACACACACTCAGACACACTTAACTCACGCCCGATAACACATAATACACCACTTGATGTGTCGTGTAGGCTGTGAGCTGATGAGGTGTTGTTTTTTATTCTTTCTCTCTGGCTTGTATCCATTCGACCCCATTCAGCCTACTGTTTTAAGACGTTTATCCCCATCCAGGTGTCGATTTACTCCTATTTTGGATTATTTTTTATTATGTTTTAGACAACTGACTTAATTTGTACATTTTTCGGTATTTCTCCATACAATGATGGCTCGCTATCGCTCGCCAGGTAAAAATCGATACCTGAATGGGGAGAAACGTCTTAAAACAGTAGACTGAATGGGGCCGAATGGATAAAACCCAGAGAGAAAAAGCAGGTCGGTCCCCTTAACCCCTTCTGTACCGGAGACGCCTCACACACACACACACACACACACACACACACACACACACACACACCCACACCCACACCCACACACACACACCCTCACACACACACCCACACACACACACACACCCACACACACACACACACACTCACCCTCACACACACACCCACACCCACACACACCCTCACACACACACTTAACTCACGCCCGATAGCACATAATAGCCCACTTGATGTGTCGTGTAGGCTGTGTGCTGATGAAGGTGTTGGAAGGGTTTATATCATATATCTAGTATTTTTCTAGTTTCTAGTTTTATAAATGTTTCGTTAAACTTTATTATTCTTTGAACGGGAAACGCCGGGCATCCCTGCGTGATAACCTTCCCCCATATGTACAGTAACGGAAATGTTTAGTTGTTTAGCAACAGTACTGTGGGGGTGTAGTACGGTCGCGCTAATAAGTCATGTCCCAGCTGTCATTACGGTTGGCTTGCTCTGTGCTGTATTAATGTCTGTCAGATGTTGAATAGGGTGGGTAAGTGTAGCGCTAATAAGTCATGTCCCAGCTGTCATTACGTTTGGCTTGCTCTGTGCTGTATTAATGTCTGTTAGATGTTGAATAGGGTGGGTAAGTGTAGCGCTAATAAGTCATGTCCCAGCTGTCATTACGGTTGGCTTGCTCTGTGCTGTATTAATGTCTGTCAGATGTTGAATAGGGTGGGTAAGTGTAGCGCTAATAAGTCATGTCCCAGCTGTCATTACGGTTGGCTTGCTCTGTGCTGTATTAATGTCTGTCAGATGTTGAATAGGGTGGGTAAGTGTAGCGCTAATAAGTCATGTCCCAGCTGTCATTACGGTTGGCTTGCTCTGTGCTGTATTAATGTCTGTCAGATGTTGAATAAGGTGGTAAGTGTAGCGCTAATAAGTCATGTCCCAGCTGTCATTACGTTTGGCTTGCTCTGTGCTGTATTAATGTCTGTTAGATGTTGAATAGGGTGGGTAAGTGTAGCGCTAATAAGTCATGTCCCAGCTGTCATTACGTTTGGCTTGCTCTGTGCTGTATTAATGTCTGTCAGATGTTGAATAGGGTGGGTAAGTGTAGGAACATTTTTTTATATTTCACTCGATGTGAAGAAATGAAGTTTAGATATTGCTGATACCAATTATTGATCAAAACATACTTGGTGCCGAGACATGACTTATTAGCGCGACTGTACAGTACACCCATACAGGACACCCAAACAAACATGTTCAGTACACACACACACACACACACACACACACACACACACACACACACACACACACACACACACGACACAAATAAACAGTACACACACAACATACAGTACACACACAGGACCCCCCTAAACACACACACACTGAACACACTACACACACACATGATACCCAGACACACACATACAGTACACTCACAGGACACATACATACATACATACATACACACACACACACTCACACAGGGCACCCAAACACACATACAGACAGACAGACAGACCTCCCAGGGTTGAGAGTAGACTAAAGGGTGCCACCCCCCCTCCCCCCCCCCCTCTCCTTCAACGGTGACACCACGTGGTACAACAGGAACCACGTGGCACTAACCCCCCCCCCCCCTCTCTGTCTCTCTCTCTCTCTCTCTTTGTTTTTCTCTCTCTCTCTCTATATATATATATATATATATATATATATATCTGTCTGTCTCTGTTTTCTATCTCTCTCCCTTTCTGTCTGTCTGTCTGTCTGTCTCACTCACTCTCTCTCTCTCTCTTTGTTTTTTCTCTCTCTATATATATATATCTATCTGTCTGTCTCACTCACTCTCTCTCTCTGTCTCTCTCTTTGTTTTCTCTCTCTATATATACAGTATATATATCTATCTGTCTGTCTGTTTTCTATCTCTCTCTCCCTGTCTGTCTGTCTGTCTGTCTGTCTCACTCACTCACTCACTCACTCTCTCTCTCTCTCTCTCTCTCTCTCTGTCTGTCTCACTCTCTCTCTCGCTCTGGAGGTGGAGGGAACGAGAGATAGCCCTACTCTTACAGACCACGTGGGTATGTCTGTCTGTCTGTCGGTATGTCTGTCTGCGTATCTGGTATCTTTCCGGCGGACTTTGGGAGGGGGGGGGCGGATTTCTTTATTTATCTATCTATCTATCTATCTATCTATCTATCTATCTATCTATCTATCTATCTATCTCTCTCTCTCTCTCTCTCTCTCTCTCTCTCCAAGCGTGTCATATTAACATGGGTGATTGATAACGGGAGAGATAACATAAGCAAACGGGAGTCTGCAGAGAGAGAGCCGACTGGCCCACACGGATCAGATCCCTTTCCAAACCCAACCCATCTCGTCCATTTGCCTATCCAATTATATATTGAAGCTCTACCGTTCTTGACCCTACCATATCACTCGGTAGCCTATTCCACCTATCTAAAACTCTGTTACCAAACCAATACTTGCCTAGATTTTTTTTTCTAAAACGAAATGTATCTAATTTAAGTACAACGGAAATCAAGCAACAACAGATCTAGCGACCCCTCTAGGCTCTAAGCTGCGTGTCCTCCAAAACACAGGATCAAGTGTCCAAACAGTGGCTTAGAGTGGGTAAGGGAAAATTGGAAAAGGAAGAACTGCCCTGGGACAAAATGTCTGTGGCAGGATTATTAGATGTTAGTAGGGGACAGTTGGGTTAGTAACATAACAGTGTAACGTCTTAGTAATTTGTAAACTCGATAATCCTTGATGATTCTCAAGGCGGAAAATACAGGCATTCAGTCTTATAATGAGATGGTGTGTGTGTGTGTGTGTGTGTGAGGGGGAGAGAGAGAGAGAAGTAGGGGGCTGGGCGGATACCAGGTATATTCAACAATGTGTAGATATTTAACAGGCATATATATATATATATAGTTATAATAGATATATATATAGAATATATATATAGTATATATATAATATATATATATATACTGTATCTATATATATATATATATTATATATCTCTATATATATATATATATATATATATATATATATAGAGAGAGAGAGAGAGAGAGAGTGAGAGATAGACTGAGAGTCAGAGTCAGACAGTCAGAGAGAGAGAGTGAGTGAGAGTCGGAGTCAGAGTTAGTGTGAGCGAGAGAGAGTGAGTGTGAGAGTCAGAGAGAGAGAAAGAGAGTGAGTAAGAGTGAGAGTCGGAGTCAAAGAGAGAGAGAAGGGGGGGGAGGGGGGAGGGGGGAGGGGGGCTAAATGTTCCCCGAAGGTAAAAATAAATGGGGAGGGAGAGAGATGGAAGAGGCTGGGTTCTGGGAAATGTGTGTGTGTGTGTGTGTGTGTGTGTGTGTGTGTGTGTGTGGTGTGTTGTGTGTGTGTGAGATTTCATAAATGAGTGTGTGTGTGTGTGAGTGTATGAATGTGTGCGAGATAGTCTGTGTGTGAGAGAGTTAATATGTGTGTGTGTGTGTGTTGGTGTGTGTGCGTGTGTGTGTAAGAGAGAATGAATATATATATATATATATATATATATATATATATATATATATATATATATATATACCTGCTTTTTGTTATTTCTCTCCTTTTCTCTCTTTCTCTGGCTTGTATCCATTCGGCCCCATTCAGCCAACTATTTTAAGGCGTTTATCCCCATCTAGGTGTCGATTTCTTCCTGGCGAGCGAAAGCGAGCCAGCATTATATGAAGAAATCCGGCTTCGCCGGACACATTTTTCTATCGAAAAATGTACAAATTTAGCCTGCTGTCTAACAAAAATAAAAAATATGCTGGTTCGCTACCGCTCACCAGTAAAAAATTGACACCTGGATGGGGATAAACGTCTTAAAACAGTAGGCTGAATGGGGCCAAATGGATACAAGCCAGAGAAAGATAGAAAAGGACAGAACAACAACAGGTCACCCCCCCCCCCCCCCTTAAAACTCATTTGCCAAATTTGAGCCGAACTTGACAACTTATCTGCATTTCTTCAACATGTTCGTTGGAGAGTACAGTAGTTGCAATTTATAGGTCGTATGCAAACTTTGAGAGTGTACAGGTGAGACCCTCATATGTCATTTATATAATATGGGAGAGAGAGAGAGAGAGAGAGAGAGAGAGAGAGAGAGAGAGAGAGAGAGAGAGAGAGAGAGAGAGAGAGAGAGAGAGAGAGAGAGAGAGAGAGAGAGAGAGAGAGAGAGAGAGAGAGAGAGAGAGAGAGAGAGAGAGATTGTACAGGTGAGACCCTCATATGTCATTTATATAATATGAGAGAGAGAGAGAGAGAGAGAGAGAGAGAGAGAGAGAGAGAGATTGTACAGGTGAGACCCTCATATGTCATTTATATAATATGGGAGAGAGAGAGAGAGAGAGAGAGAGAGAGAGAGAGAGATTGTACAGACCCCTCATATGTCATTTATATAATATCAGAGAGAGAGAGAGAGAGAGAGAGAGAGAGAGAGAGAGAGACAGAGAGAGAGAGAGAGATTGCACAGGTGAGACCCTCATCTGTCATTTATAATATGAGAGAGAGAGAGAGAGAGAGAGAGAGAGAGAGAGAAAGAGAGAGAGAGAGAGAGAGAGAGAGAGAGAGAGAGAGATTGTACAGGTGAGACCCTCATATGTCATTTATATAATATGGAGAGAGAGGAGAGAGAGAGAGAGAGATTGTACAGGTGAGACCCTCATATGTCATTTATATAATATGAGAGAGAGAGAGAGAGAGAGAGAGAGAGAGAGAGAGAGAGAGAGAGAGAGAGAGAGATTGTACAGGTGAGGCCCTCATGTCATTTATATATATGAGAGAGAGAGAGAGAGAGAGAGAGAGAGAGAGAGAGAGAGAGAGAGAGAGAGAGAGAGAGAGAGAGAGAGAGAGAGATTGTACAGGTGATTTTATATATATTTACATAGATTTAACATAGATACACTGGCCACACAGATCTTACGATCCCTACGAGGTGACCAGGACTTAATCCTAATAGAGATAGCAACCCTAAGATAAAGTGGAAGGAAAGGATAGCAAAGATGAAGGCTCTCTCCCCACCCTCCGCTCCCTCCAGCAATATGCCGTACATGAAAATAGTTAGAAGTGAATAACCTTGCAGGGCTTGGAAATCGCCTGAAGGAATTTATAGTATAGTTTAGAAATGGAAAGGAAAAGGCATGCACACCTACACTTTTTTTTTTTTATTTTTTTTTTTCCCTTTTCCAACTGAAAACGTTTTCATTTCCGCCAGGTTCTCTTATCAGTGATCAGCTTCTACTGCAGACCAACTTTTCTGTGATATGTGTCTAAACCTTTTTTTTAAATGTGTATATCGAGTCACTGTCAATAACTTCATTAGGGAGCTAATTCCACTCATTAAATTAATACTGTGGGTGAAGAAATTTTTAGTTATGTCTAGGTTCGCTTTCCTGCCTGTTAGTTTTAATTTGTTTCCTCTTGTGGAACCTTCTTTGGCTATCTTAAATAGATTATTCGAATTTACGTTACTAAAGCCTTTTAGTATCTTAAAACACTCTATCAGCTGTCCCCTTATTCTCCGTTTCTTAAGCGAAAACAGGTCGAGTTCTCTTAATCTCTCATTGTATGGCTTATTTCTAAGGGAAGGGATTAACTTTGTTGCTCTACGCTGAACGGATTCTAGTTTCTCTATGTCTTTTTTTAAGTAGGGAGACCAAAACTGCACAGCATACTCCAGATGTGGCCTCACAATACTTTTATATAGTGGTACAACTATGTCTTTACTATGACAATGAAATTTCTTTTAATGAAACCTAGCGCTCTATTTGCTTTGTTAGATGCTGCGGTGCATTGGCTTGTAGATTTTAGATTTTCATTGATAAGCACTCCTAGGTCTTTTATCTGTGATACGCTCTTTTTTTCCTCCATTCATATGGTATTCGTTTTTGTTGTTTCGGGAGCCTATTTGTAGTATCAGGCATTTGTTTACGTTAAAGGGCATCTGCCAATTTTCTGACCACTCTGATATCTTGTTTAAATCTGATTGCAGGCTACTTCTATCGCTTTCTGATATTATTGCATTTCCTATTTTAGTGTCATCGGCGAATTTGGAAATTATGTTATTAATGCCGTTGTCTAAATCATTAATATATTATGAATAATAATGGGCCCAGAACTGAACCCTGTGGGACTCCACTAGTCACCGGAGTCCATTCTGATTCCACTCCATTAATAATTACTCTTTGTTTTCTTTCGCTTAACCAATTCCTTATCCAATTAAGTGTGTTGCCTTGTATTCCTAGATTCTCGACCTTCTGAAGTAATTTATTATGAGGGACCTTGTCGAAGGCCTCCTGGAAGTCCAAGTACACTATATCAAGACTTTTGGTAAAATCATTAATCTTAAATAGGTTGTCATAAAATTCGATAAGGTTCGTTAGGCATGATTTTTTTGCTCTGAAGCCGTGTTGACTATTATTAATAAGATTATTATTCTCTATGAAAAGTACAAGTTCGTCTCTTATAATTGATTCTAATAGTTTTACAACAACGGAAGTTAAGCTAATGGGTCTGTAATTCCCTGGTTGTTTTTTATCTCCCTTTTTAAATATTGGTGTAATATTCGCTGTCTTCCAGTCAGTGGGTAATTGTCCATGTTGGAGTGACATGTTAAACATTTTGGTTAGGGGTTCTGCAACTTCATCTTTGACCATTTTTAGGATTTTAGGGATGATAGGTCTGGGCCGGGAGATTTATTTATTTTCAGTAATTCAATCTGTCTAGTGACGCTTGATTGGCTAATTTTGAAGTCAGGGAGCACAATGTTGCTTGTTTGATTAGTAGCTTGTGGAGTGTTCGTGTTGGCAGCAGTGGTAAAAACGGAGCTGAAATAATTGTTAAGTGTAGAGGCTATGTCTTTGCTATCTGTTTCTAGAACACCTTGAGTGTTAAGTATGGGTCCTATCCCGCTTTTGATTTGTTTGCTACTGTTAATGTATCTGTAAAATTGCTTAGGATTAGTTTTACTATCTTTAGCTATGCTTATTTCATAATTCCTCTTAGCTGTTTTTATTAGTGATTTTACTTTTCCTTCTGGCGGCCAGGTATTGCTTACATATGGTATTATTCTTTGTTTCTCTCTTTAAGTTGTATAAACGATTTCTTTCCCTAATTGCTCTACTGATATTTATATCGTACCAAAGGGGTTTGTTTATTTTCTTACTGTGTCTTTTACGCATTGGGATATGTTTCTTTTGAGCACTCATGAATATTTCTTTAAATCTTTCCCATGTATCGTCAATGTTGGTGAGACCTTCGAGATGCAGATTAATATCTTTTAGGTCATTTCTTAGGCTATTGAAGTCTGCCATATTATAGTTGGGAATAAAAGTTTCACTAGTGCTGTTTGTGTGCGACATATTAATTTGGAGCCTGACGATATTATGATCACAATTAGATATTAATTCCCCAACTTCTAAGTCAGAAATTAAATTTTCGTGGGTCGTTATAACTAGGTCTAAAATATTATCTCCCCTCGTGGGTTTCTGGACTAATTGATATAAGAAGTTATCTTTAATAAATTCGGTCATTTTTTCTGATGCATGGCCAGACCCTTTTACAATCTCCCCAATGAATATTAGGAAGATTAAAATCGCCTATGATAAGGGTTTTCTTTTGTTGATAGAGTTTTTTTCTAAATTATTGTATAAGTCTATATCCTCTTGATAGGTATGAGTTGGACGACGATATACGACAACCACATTAATGTCTATATCCTTGTTATTAATTTTCACACATAACAGTTCTGAGTTATTAGAAGGAATTTGAACCTCAAGTGAGCATATATTTTCTTTGATATACAGTA
>CM064481.1:33559889-33769828 GCA_032716605.1 Paralithodes platypus | reverse complement strand
ACTGTATTCATTTATTTGTTGTGTACTGTCTTCATTTCTTGATTTGTTGCTGTACGGACTTCATTTATTATTTATTGATTTAATCGGCTTCCTCTCTCATTTTTCTCTCACTATTCCTCTCTCTCTCACGAATCCTCTCTCTCCTCTCGCTACTCTCCTCTTCCTCTCGTCCTCTCTCTCTCTCGCTCTTCCATCTCTTCCGCTCTCTCTTCGCACTCCTCCCTTCTCCTCTACTACGCTCTCAGCTCTCTCGCCATCTTCAGTTAGAAGCAGTTCAAGAAGAGAGTAGATAGTATTTTGGACACTGTAATGAGTGTAGTATATAAAACTGTCTCTCTCCTTCTACTTCGAATATCTCCTCGGAATGGACCGCAAGGTCTCTGAGATACTAACTATTCTTGTACTGACTAACTAAATGTATTTATATTTATATTGGTTTATTTTTATTTTTTGTTTTAATGTATAGTGCATATTTGTGTGAATAAAGATACTGTATTTGAATTAACCCCTCTCTCTCTCTCTCTCTCTCTCTCTCCCACACAGCAACATACTGAAGTTCCAGAGTCTGTTGCCGGAGCTCTCCAACCACTCCCAGGCGATTAACGTGACTCAGGAGAATTATGAGGACGTTTGGCCCCATATCTACGCTAACATCCGGTCCATCTACGAGAACGAGACCCACAGACACATCAAGAATTGCAGCGTTACCGATGAGTTGAACCAGGTGCGTCTTTGAATTATTACATACATAGACACACACAGTACAGTACAGTATATAAATTATTACATACATAGACACATACAGTACAGTACAGTATATAAATTTAAAGATCAAGAGCTCCACATAGCGTGTGGTTCCGGGCTCACATCCTAATTATAATGTAAAACTTGCAAAATAAACAAACCAAAACGTATACGAACACAGTAAAAAGACAAAACAACTAATCAAAATCGCTATGTGAAACAACGCTTAAGTAAAATAATTATTTATAAATAAAATAACACAATCCACCACATAGGGTGTACATTACTACATGAGCAAGTTAATCTGTTTTTTTTTTATTCAAGATCAGACCGCAAGGTCTGATCTTTCCCTATCCCTTGGTCTGCCCCTTGGTGCAGCTCCCTCCACATTCATGGACTTGCATCTTTTCACCCAACTTAGTTCATCCATCCTCTCCACATGTCCAAACCATCCAAGCCTGGTAGTACACATCTCATCACTGATACTCTTGATACCTAACCTCCTTACTTCTTTACTAAATATCCTATCTTGCAGTTTGGCACCACACATCCATCTCACCATTATCATCTCATTGCGTTCCATTCTGTTGATATAATCCACTTTGACAGGCCAAGTTTCTGAAGCATAGGTTCGAATTCCGGTGGATCACATATATGTTTTCATTAATTTCATTGGAGGTGTTTGGTGTTTTGGTGAAATGAATAAAATATAAATTATGCTTCTAACGCATGAAGCGTACACCTTTCCCTTCAAGGGGAGAGGCAGTCTTCTCATGGTTAGAATTGGCAGTAGTTCTCTTAACTTTCCCCAGCCACATCTATTTCTGGCGATAGTGGCGGCCTCGGCCCCACCACCGGCAGAGAGTTAACACTCTCGTGCCGGTCATTGATCACAAGCTCACCTTTGCATACTATACATACAAATGTTTCAACTTCAGACTTCTTCCTCGGTAGAGGTTCATATATTTATTGTATATATTATTAGTTTAATCAATCAGGAATTAAGTTATATAGACAGTATAAGTCATTTAGTCAAGGAACCTAGCAGTAGACCAAGAAAGCTTGGGATTCTGTCGTAGGATCTGATCTTAGATATACATAGAAGCCTGATGATTTAGGTAGCCTGGAGCGCCACCATCAAGACAGAAACAGTTACCTGATGTTGTAGCTAACGTAGAACCTCCTCCATATATTTACCTCACCTGATCTTATAGGTAATGTAGGACCTCCTCCATGTTAATAATAAACCAATTAGAATTTTCCAGAACTTCCTGAACTTCCCAAATTGACTAATTCATTGAACATGATGATACTGCGTTGTTATGTGTGCGATTAATTTGCTTGGGAAACAGATTAACTTGTTTATATAGTGATGTATATGCTATGTGGTGGTTTTGTGTTGTTGTTGTTGTTGTTTCCATATAGCGATTTTGATAAGTAAATAGGGTGTCATCCCTGTTGTGGTTGGTTTATTTTGCAGGTTTTACATTATAATTATTATACCATTCATGATCTTGTAGGTAACATAGAACTTCCTCCATATTAATAATAATCTTATTATTATTATTATAATAATGTAAAACTTGCAAAATAATTATACCTCACCAGATCTTGTAGGTAACGTATCACTTCCTCCCTTCCAGGCGGCAGAGGGCACTGGTCTGGCCTTCATCGTGTTCACCCAGGCCATCGTAGAACTGCCCGGCTCTAACTTCTGGTCCGTGTGTTTCTTCATGATGTTGTTGGCGTTGGGGCTAGGCTCACAGTTCGGCACCATGGAGGGAGTCATCACCAACATGTTCGATATGAAGGTCTTCGCAAGAGTGCGCAAGGAAGTTTTGACTGGTAAGTTGGAGTGTTTATTGTTGTTGTTGCTGATCCCCAGGCTGTCTGGCCGAGCAGCCCCAAGGTCCCGAGCAAGGCCAAGGCCATAACCGAGTGCCCCCACTGAACCCTCTCTGCTTACCACTAAGAATGCCCAGGTGACTGAAGCCGCTCCCAGGCGAAGGGCTGAGAAGGGTACGGAAACGCCCGGGAGACCAAAACCCCACCCAAGGCCCTGTGCCCCTTAACAATTATGAAGGGAAAGTTGAGGGGCAAAGGGAAAAATTATGTGATCTGTCTCAGAGAGGGCAGCGGGGGAGGGGATCATCAACCCACGGGCTTGTACCCCCGGGCCAATGCCTCCACTGTCCACAGCCCCCCTTGCAGTGCCACCCAATTTGGCGATCTCACCAGCACCTAGAAGAAAAAGTAGTACAGGAAAAGAAAAGAGACAGACAGAAACAGCTAAGGTTGGGTATAGGATGCCAAACCTCACTCTGGATAGGACCAGCCCTCACCCGGGCAATTATTGTAGTACTGTACTTGGTTTTGTAGAGTTTTTTTTTTGACGGGTAAGTTGGGTCATTTATTTATGTATTTATTTATTTATTGTTTGGTATCGATTGTTATTAGTTTTGCCATTTACGAGCATTTATATTTTTAGTTTGCCTCCTTGACAAAAAATAACACCTCCCTCCATTACAGGTTGCGTATGTCTGTCCAGCCTCCTTTTCGGCCTGATCTTCTGTACGGGAGTGGGGGAGTATTGGCTGGGGATGTTCGACACTTTCGCCGGTTCCATGGGCCTCATCATCATCGCCTTCTTCGAAACCATCGTCATCAGCTACGTCTACGGCCACAAGCGCTTCTCCGACGACATCGAGCGGATGATCGGCGAACGGCCCGGCATCTACTGGCAGGCTATGTGGCGCTTCATCTCGCCGATAACCATTTTCTCCATCGTGGTGTCCAGCGTGTACTATCGCGCCACCAATCCTCCAGAATATCCCGCTTGGCACGCTGAGCTGGTAAGTCTTTTCTATCTATCTATCTATAGGTAGCGCCAACGAACTTGACAATTATCTCGATCCCTGACCTCTTCGTAACTCAAAAGGACCTTGAGCAAACTGGCTGTATATTTCCACACCTATTTCCTGGTGGACTATTCCCAAATGTTATAATAGTCAGCCCGATTGCTTTCATTAATTTTGAGTTATGAGAAGTTAAGGGGTCAATATTATTTTCAAGTTCGTTGGCGCTACCTATAGTAAAATTTACCAGAACGTCCCGGACTTCTCAAATTGACTAATTCCTTGAACGTGACGATAGTGCGTTGTTATGTGTGCGATTAGTTTGCTTGGTAACCAGATTAACTTGCTCATGTAGTAATGTACACCCTACTGTATGTGGTGGATTGTATTCTTTTATTTCAAATTATATTTTCTTAAGCGTTATTTCCACATAGCGATTTTGATTAGTTCCTTTGTGTTTATCTTGTGTCGTCCCAGTTTTGGTTTGTTTATTTTGCAAGTTTTACATTTTAATTGACAGAGAAATGGGACGAAAGGTCTTAAAATCGCCAAACTATTGGGCCGAACGTCTTAAAATCAGAAAACTAATGGGGCTAAACATATTTGGCTACAAAATCCTGATATATATAGCCGAGTAATTAGGATGCCTGTTGATCACAAAGTCCAGGGTTCGAATCCCGGGTGGTTTGTATGAGGTTTTTCTCAAGTGGCATTACTCAATTAAAATGTAAAACTTGCAAACTAAGCTAACCAAAACTTGGACAAAGACAATATAAAGGCAAAATAACTTATCAAAATCTCAATGTGGAAACAACGCTCACTTAAATAACATGAAATAAAAGAACACAATCCACCACATAGGGTGTACATTACTACATGAGCAAGTTAATCTGCTTTAAAGATAATATGCATCTTGTTTGACACCCTGTTCCTGAGTACAGTATTGGAAGAATTGGTGCTTTTGAAAAAGAATAGATCAGATTATTTCCCTTCTCCTTAATATACCGTATATAGGTAAAGGTTAAGTATCTTTTATCACGCCGTGGTAGAATTGGTTAAAGCATGGACAATTGTCCTGACTGTCAGTGGTACGAGCCTGGATGAGAGTATATATATATATATACAGGTATATATATTTTTTTTTTCCTATTATTTCACCTTAGTTATTTCTTTCCACCAACAGGGTAAGACAATGAAGGAATAGATAGATAGATAGATAGATAAATGGATAGACTGATAGATATTTTTCTTTCTTCCTATTACTGTATATGATATATATTTTTTTTGTCTTTTTGTCTTTTTACTGTGTTCGTATACGTTTAGGTTTGTTTATTTTGCAAGTTTTACATTATAATTTGATCACTGACTTTTCTTCCCACCAACAGGGCAAGTCAGTCAAGGAACCGTACCCGGGATGGGCCATGTTCGCCTGCCTGTGTCTCCTGATGGGCGGCTTCCTACCCATACCCATCGTGTACTTCATGAGGCGGTGGCAGTGCACTCGCTTCGACACGGACATCCACCAAGCGTCCATCAAGCGCGTGGAGACGACCATCTCCACGCAGGGCATGATCAAGGGCGAGGAGGTGAGAGATTTCAGTTGAATGTTTGTTTGCAGGTTTGGGTGTGCGGGTGTATTCTTAGGTGAGGGATTTAATATTTATTTGTTTATTTATTATTATTTGTTTGGGTGTTTGCAGGTCTAGGTATGCGGATTTATTATATACCTATATTCACTATACATGAGGTGAGAGATTTGAGTTGATGTTTGGGTGTGCGGGTTTAGTTTGATACGAGAGATTTGAAATTGACGTTTAGGTGTTTGCAGGTTTGGGTGTGCGAGTTTATTTTGAGAGGTGAGGGATTATTATTATTATTTTATATTTTATTTTTTTTATTTATTTTTTATTGTGGTGAGGGATTATTGCGGGTTTATTTTGAGGTGAGAGATTTGAGATTGACGTATGGGTGTTTGAAGGTCTTGGTATGCGGGTTTATTATATATTCACTATACTTGAGGTGAGAGATTTGAGATTTGAGTTATGGTCGTTTGCAAGTTTGTGTATGCGGGTATATTTTAAGGTGAGGGATTAATGCAGGTTTATTTCAATGCGACATATTTGCGATTGACTTTATGGTTATTTGCAGATCTGGGTGTGTGGTTTTATTTATCATACTTGACCTGTGCTATTCAGTACAGTAGGCCTACTTATATTTACAGGTGAACAGTAATCCAGCTAACTCTCACAAACACTTCCTCCTCCTTTTAATTTCACTACACCAGATTAACTTGCTCATGTAGTAATGTACAGTCGCGCTAATAAGTGACGTCTCGGCACCAAGTATGTTTTGATCAATAATTGGTATCAGCAATATCTAAGCTTCATTTTTTCATATCAAGTGAAATATACAAACATGTGCCTACACTTGCCCACCCTATTCAACATCTGACAGACATTAATACAGCACAGAGCAAGCCAAACGTAATGACAGCTGGGACATGACTTATTAGCGTGACTGTACACCCTATGTGGTGGATTGTGTTCTTTTATTTTATAAATTTTATTTTAGTAAGCGTTGTTTCCACATAGCGATTTTGATAAGTTAATTTGACTTTATATTGTCTTTGTCCAAGTTTTGGTTTGTTTAGTTTGCAAGTTTTACATTTTAACTTAACAAGCACACCACACTTCTTTCTGTGAGTCAATTGACCACTTGCGAGTTTTGGTCTATAAGGAAGTTGGAGCCGTGGCCATTAATATTTAGCAGAATTATCAGCTAAAATACGGTCATAATACATTTATAAAGACACCAAAGCAAAATTAGTCATACTGTACTTTTAATCCATCAGCAACCCCCCAGGGGGTAAGGGGGCCTTCATCTAATGGTGGAGGAAAAAAAGAATATGCCTCACGCATCCTACTGAGTGTCGTACAAGGCGACTAATAGGGTGGATGGCGATAGACTTGTGGACCAACAGCCATTACTAGACAATAAAGTCTTTATCTTAGCACTGTCTTGGTATGGCACTGCTGAGGCTGGTGGGGTGCAGATAGGTGCCACAGGGGACTGAGTCTTACCTGGGCGCTGTTTGGCACCACACCTGTGTCGGCAACAGTGTTTGCATGTTGGAGCAGTGTTGGGACAGGACTTATTGTTCTATAGTCCAAATTGCCTAATATACAGTAGAGCCTTGTTATGGTGCTGTCTTTTTGTAACACTGTTAAGGCTGATGTGGTTGAAGATACTGCAGGTGCAAGTGCTGCAGAGGGACTCTGTTGAGTCTTGCTGAGGCATGGTTAGCACTATACCAACATCAGCCACAGTGATGACTTGGTGGGGCAGTGCTGTGGCAGGACTTTATTGTACTACAGTTGTTGTTGTTGTTGTTGTTCCCTAAGCTGCCTGGCCGAACAGCCCCGAGTCCCTGAGGAAGGCCATGGCCATGATCGGGCTTTCCCACAGAGCTCTCAAGGAGTGTATGTTGTTGGCGTAAATGGTTGTGTGAAATGCAGTCTTCTATGATGTGTTTAATGGTATGGGGTGCTGTGTTACATCCCGGGCAGGTGTCAACGACAGAGATATCCAGTATCTTCTGATAGCTCAGAAGAGCTGGATGGTGCCCACATCTCAGCCTGGCCAGGTGGACTCTGTCCTCGCGAGGAAGGGAGGATTCAGAAGGATGGATTTCGGGAGGTTGTGCCTGCAGCTGCATGTTATCTATGAGTGATTGGATGGAACGGTGAGAGATATGAGTATGGATGTGCTTCTGGAAGCTGGTTTGGGGTGGGCAGGGAGGGAGAGAGGACAGTATTTGTGTGTGATACCGTGTGCTGTGTGTTGTTTTGATATTTCTTGGTGTCTGTGGATGTGTTGCCATGTAGTGGAGTGGGTGGTGTTGGTTTGTGGAGGCTGCTGCCAAGAATTGAGTGGTTATCTCCACAAGTGAAATATTATCCATTTATCAGAGTTTTAGTGAGTCAGTCTCTTAAGTGTTTAGGTGTTCAGTGCATCAGTCAAGTCCTTTATTTACAGCCCATGCCTCGGACAGACACCTCCGATAGCGAGTGGACGCGGCTCTTCCTCACTAGGGTAGACTCAACCAGCAGCTTCGACTGAGAGAAAACGGGCGGCGGATTGTAGCGCCCCCGTAATCTTGACCGATGGTGTGTAGCGATGATGAGGTGGGGTGGGGGTGGGCGAGGGGATTTGTATATACGATGGAGCTCTGTTTATGTCATGTGTAAATATATTCTCCAATTCCTGACGTTATTCTTGACTTACAGTGTACTGGCTTAATAATCCAGAAGGGTTGATTGCCTCTGAAGTCCTATTTTTACTACAGTAGCTAACTTTTCAAGATACGATGATTTCTTTCTGGTCTGTTTTCTGGCTATCACTAGACAATTTTATTCAGGTTCGGAAGGGTATATGGAAGTCAGAGGGTTAATTGAGATAGTCTTTGCCCTATAATTACCAAAAATCCTTCCTAAGCTGTATAAGATGATTGTCTAATGGTAGCCAGAATAAACTGTCAAAATGTAGCATAATTCTCAAGGGTTTATTTCACCTCGCTTGTAAGAACATAAATATAATCTAATTTATTTATTCCACTCCCAACACAAACACCTCACAATTAAATTAATATGAGAGAACATTTCACCCTGTCTCGTATCTGTGATCAAGGATCGCTGTTATTCCCTTCCTCACGGTACTTTAATCTATAAAAGTATAAACCCTTCTGTACCACCGACGTCTATTTAATATTATTCTAGCTATATTTATACGATTTTGTGCAGTTTAAGAAGGATCCGAGGTAGTAATATGGGTTAATTAAAATGTAAAACTTGCAAACTAAACAAACCAAAACTGGGCCAAGGACAATATAAAGGCAAAATAACTGATCAAAATCACTATGTGGAAACAATGCTTGCTAAAATAATGTTTTTGAAATAAAAAAAAACACAATCCACCACATAGGGTGTACAATCGAGGTTAATAAGTGTTGTCAGATATTTCACAAAGTTTCGGACACTGACTAATACTCTGAGGGATAATCACTTTTCCCAGTAACTATAAAGATACCAATAACACTTGTTGAGCGAAAACAACTGGAATCTATGACAACACTTAATACCCCCGATCGTACATTACTACATGAGTAAGTTAAGTGAGATAGTTCGAAGCCTGTTAATTGCTGGAGGCCCTTTTTAAACTAATTAAGATCTTCTAATAGGGGTCAGAATAAAGTTAATAGGACGGCATCGGTAATGATTGGATTAAAATCAGAGTTACAAAGGGGTTCTTGGGTGTCTGTTTGCAGCTGAGATTAAAACTTAACAAATGCTCTTAGTTGGAGCGGGGGGCTAGGAATCATTCTCCCCTTTTAAAATTCACCTACTAGACGAGACAGAGCAAGGGGCGAGAGAACGCGAAAGTGGTCCCGGACCCTAAGAATTGGAACTTTAAATGTTGTTTCTGTTCGGACTTTGCCTCAAGTTGGCCACCTCCAGCAATGGGATATGTGCCTGAGCATATACAGTACTGTACATACATACATACATACATCCATATTACAAAAAAAAATTTGAAGACAATACTTTGACATTAACATGTTCATGTCACTAAAGTCAAAAGTCCATTGATGTTCCCTTGTGCGAGACAGTTAACAAAATATTTTGAGACATTTTGTTTTTCTTGGTTTAATATGATTATGGTAGATTGTGTAATTCATATTTTTTCATTAACCAACTTTACTTCTAAACTCAATTAATGAAATCAAATACATGTGGCACTCCAAGGACTCGAACCTAGGATACTCACACCGAAATTCCGCGCATTTATGCATTACGCTATTAAGACAGTAATAACAGGATGAAAACCCATCTAGTACCAGCGTCGACCGTGATCCGTCAGTACAATAGGTTTACACTTATACCAGCGATGGCTATCATCCATCACTAATATGCCACTCTAATTGTTCCTGCTAATATCTAGCGGGAGCTGCTAACATGACTTGAAGGCACTGCAGAAGGGTTGGCAACACTGCTCATAACTTCCTCTAGCTGCTCAAGGCTAGAAGACTCAGTCACCCTCCAGTTCTTGTGGTGGGAGGGTGTTGTCTCGTCGCTGATGAGTCATTTTGGCCACATCATATGCTGTGGTACAGTACAGGTTAAAGGAGGACAGATATATTGTATACAGTACCTCAGACCATCTAAAGTGACAATTTAGTACATCAACCTGGTGTGGGCTGTGTGGGGGTGGTATTCAGTTGTCAAGATCTCTGGTGCAGAGTATAGTTGCATTGTTTGGAAGTGTAAAAGCTGGAATTACACGAGTGATTTTTCGAGCACCCCCCCTTGACAAAAGCCATGGGGCTTTACGTCTACACATACATACACAAATTTAAAGACAGAGTGTTCCACACGAAGCGTGGAACACTCGGTCTCACGTCCTAATGGCGGCGTTCCAGACAACCCTGTTAAGAGCTGTCTCACTTGTTAGGTTCTTTGATTTAAGATCCGACTGCAAAGTCCGATCCCACGTCTTTCTTGGTCTGCCCCTTGGTGCAGCTCCTTCCACGTTCATGGACTTGCATCTTTTCATCCAACTTTGTTCATCCATCCTCTCCACATCTCCAAACCATCCAAGCCTGCTATAGTCTATTCGCTGTAAGTAGGCGAGAAATCATGACCTCTATCCTACGTAACTCAAAAAGTGCTTGAGAAAATTGGCTGTAAATGTCCACATTTATTCCTTGACTGACTCTTCCCAAATGGTAGATATATTAGCCTGATTACTCTACTCGTTTTTGAGTTACAGAGGTTAGTGGTCATGATTTTTTGCCTACTTACAGCGAATAGACTATAGTACACATCTCATCACTGATACTCTTGTGAGGGGGGGGGGGGGGGGGGTACTCAGTTGTCAAGCTCACTGGCGTGGATTATAGGTGTGTTGTATGGAAGTGTAATAGCCAGAATTGCATGAGCGATTTTTCGAGCACCTCCCGTGTCAAACTTATGGGACGCAATGTTAGGGGGCGGTACAGAAGGGGTTAACCTCTCACCCAAAGTAATCTATCATCAGTCTAGTTTCCGATACCAGTGCAAAAGATCCCAGAAATTTTAACGGGAATATATTGACCATTCAAAGTTGACAATAAAGCTCTAAATAATTTATACACACGCAATATTAAACAAAATATATATATCATAAATAAATTAAATAATAATAATAATAATAATAATAATAATAATGTTAATAATAATTCAAAGTTGGCAATAAAGCTCTAGTGTAGGGCTGCCCCAGATTAGATTCTACGACTTTATCCCGCATCTGTCTAAGTCTGCCTCTTGGTGCATACTGTTTATATATTTTAACTTGAAATTTAAGTTAGATATTTACATGACGGAATAAACAGAGCTCCGTAGTGTGTTGCGTGGCCTCCGTAGATGTTAACCCTAGTACTGTGTGGTGGTGTAACGTTTTTGCGACTGTTGTGTTGTTTGGATAACCCGAGTGCTGAGTGCTGGTGTGTGGAGCCGCTGTAGCTTATTTAGCTTACTATGGCTTAGTTTAGTATGCCTATATAGATTTTGTTTGTATGTATGTACAGTATGTATATATGTATATACTCAGGAACATACCCCATAGCTTGGGGTGACCGACTCGAGACAGACCGAACAGAAACAACATTTAAAGTTCTAATTCTTAGGGTCAGGGACCACTTTCGTGTTCCCTCGCCCCTTTCTCTGTCTTGTCTAGTATTTTACAAGAAGGAAAAGTAGGACAGCAAAAGAGACAGACAGAAACGGATAAGGTTGGGTAGAGGATGCCAAACCTCACTCTGGGTAGGACCAGCCCTCACCCGATGTACATCTATCTACTGTATCTATCTATCTATTGCCGGATGCCGTGATCCCCGAAGGGGTGGCCACGAATGAATATCCCCCATACACCTCTGTCCCTAGTCAGTTGACACCCCTCCTCCCATCAAGCACCGCTTTCACGCATATACTTCTTAACTCCATTCTTCCAACTCTCTCTTGGTTTACCTCTCCCTCTCTATCCTTCCACTTCACTCTCGTACATAGTACTACATACTGTATATGAATTTAAGACCGAGTGCCCCACATGAAATGCGGTTCCAGTCTCATGTCCTAATATCCAGGCAGCCCTGTTCAGGGCCAGTGTATCTGGGATCGTTTGTACTAGTATTGGAAACTATAGTCCATTCATTATAGGTAGGCTAGATATCCTGGCCACTAACCTCTGTAAACAGATTAACTTGCTCATGTAGTAATGTACACCCTATGTGGTGGATTGTATTCTTTTATTTAATAATTTTCATTTTAGTAAGCGTTGTTTCCACATAGCGATTTTGATAATTTAATTTGACTTTATATTGTCCTTGTCCAAATTTGGTTTGTTTAGTTTGCAAGTTTTACATTTTAACTAAAAAAGGGACAGATAATGTTATAATAACACCCCCAAAACGTCTCACTTGATAGAGTTAACCCCTTCAGTACCGTTGCCATCCTTTTAACCTTATTCTGGCTTCTATTAGATAATTTTTGAAAAGCAAGTTCTATCCAAAAAACAATCCGTATAGTTATAATTGTGTAAAGAATAACAAAGGGGTCCAGGAATTGTTACGAGTGGGTTATGGTATCCGAGTCTCCCGAGCCCCCTTTTCCCACGTCAAGTGTGATTTCGCGGTTGATTTTCTCTATATAAAGTTTATAGTCAGTTAGTCAGCAGCCAGCGCTTGCTTCCACACAAGCATTCAGAAGCACCAATAGGGAGGATTAAGCTGGAGTCACACGAGCCCTTTTTCAAGCAATTTTTACGGGCAATTATGGTCTGGAAGCTTAACAAAATTACACTTTATCAGAATTCAGCCATCTAACATAATCTACCTTCAGTCTAGTTACCGATACCAGTTCGAAAATGTCCCGAAATAATACGAGACAAAACTTGCTCATGGAAAATTGACGGAAAAAGCGCTCGTGTGACAGCGGCTTTAGCAAGAGACAAAAGAAAAGAAAAAGAGGTGACAGGAGAAAAACACATGAGATATAAAGTATATATAGGGAATTTATTGAGATACACTCTATCACCTACCTCACCTATGTGGGGTTCTCCACTCTGCTAGTGGCACCGAGGAGCGCACCGCCCTTCGTTGTGGTGTGAAGTTCTTCGTTGTGTTGTACTCATTTTTAGTCCATCCTTCCGTGTGACTTGTCCATAGAATTTTTAATTCCTTCAGCACCATGACGCCGTTTTTACCTTTAATTCTGGCTAAGGTTAGATGATTATATGCAGTTTAAGAAGGACCTGTGTTATTCAGAGGGTTTATTGAGATGGTATTTACCCCTTTGAGTCCTAGAGGTAGATTATAAGCAGAAGATAATCGTGTAATGGTAACCAGAATGTGATGAATATTACGTCATGGTGGTGAAGGGGTGAATGTGTATTTCCCTTTACCATATGATAGATAATGCATTTATTATTTCAGCTTAAACTAACACTTTATTTATTAATAAAATAAAAATAATTAAACAAACTACAGGGCCATTTTTCAAAGCATATTTTCGAATTTAAGAAAACCAAATACAAGTAATAATAATAATAATAATAATAATAATAATAGTAGTAGTAGTAATATTAATGATAAAAATAATAATAACAATGAAAGGGCTTCGAATTAACTCGAAAATTATGGTATGAAAATTTGGCCCCCTAGATCATAAAGCTTTGGTATTTCAGTATTTGCGAATTTAGACATTTTTGACTAACCAATTTTGTGATAAGTGTTTTTTGAGTGTAGTATTTTTACCTTGCTCTTGCTCTCTCTCTCTCTCTCTCTCTTATATGTATATATATATATATATATATATAACCCAACTAACTGTGTCTACCCATATCTACTTAACCCTTACTGTACCAGCGATAGCGAATCACCGTCAATAATAAAGTCACGATCGTCAGTACCAGCGACGGAAGATCGCCGTCAATGCTATGCAGTCCTTGTAACTGCCCGTATCGAGCGGTACCAGGTACTGTGACTTGTACGCACTGTTTTGAGACCTTGGCTTTACTTCTTAACCCATACAGTACCAGTGGCGTCTTTATCATCGTATTCTGGCAACTATTAGACAATTTTATTCAGCTTAGGAAGGACCTTTAGCAATAACAAGGCTTCAAACTTTCTCAACTAACTCTTTCAACTACCACAGATCCTTCCTAATAAGCTGCATATTATCGTCTAAATACTGTATAGCTAGAATAAAATATTACGCACGTCGCTGGTACTCAAAGGGTTAACTTATATTCAAGGTCTCACAGCCTAGCTGGCTCAGTATTTCTCCAACTTTTGAGGTGGAAGGGTGATCTCTCTCGACTCTGAAGCCATTTTGGCCACTTTGCCTGGTACTGGAGGGTACATTTATGGTAATACCCTCTGGTGCAGTCGCGCTAATAAGTCATGTCCCAGCTGTCATTACGTTTGGCTTGCCCTGTGCTGTATTAATGTCTGTCAGATGTTGAATAGGGTGGGTAAGTGTAGGAACATGTTTGTATATTTAACTCGATATGAAGAAATGCAGCTTAGATACCGGTATTGCTGATACCAATTATTGATCAAAACATACTTGGTGCCGAGACATCACTTATTAGCGTGACTGTACGTACAGTAGGGGTTATATATATCTAACACCCCCCTCTCTCTCTCTCTCTCTCTCTCTCTCTCAATCATATATATATATATATATACAGTACTATATACAGTATACCGGTATATATATATATATATTAATTATATAAAACCCTACTAACCATTTATTTTGTCTAATTTATCTATAATATCTCTATCTATATCTACTAACTAATATCTACCCCCTATATGCCGCCCCCCCCCCCCCCTCTCTCTCTCTCTCTCTCTAACTCCATAACCCAACTAACTTATATATTCCCATTCCTACCATTCCAAGCTTCCGAGACCAGACTCAGGCGTCTGGACCATATATAAGTCTAGTGAGTAAACAACCGCATTTTCAGCCCCAAGGACTTTTGCACTGACGAGCCTAAAATATTATGTTATATATTTTTGCACTTACGAGCCTAACCTATATATACTGTATTTTTTTTTTTCGGCTTGTAGTCCTATATTTTTTTTTTATATTTTTTTTTGAGGGGATTTCGTGGCAGTTTTTGGTACTTTTTTTTAATGGATAGTGTGTGTTTTTATAATATGCATGTCTTAAATAGATTAAGGACTGATACTTATGCTTTAAGTACAGTATATAATATGATTTATTTAATTGCTTCATCATATTGTATATGGCTAAAATAGATTAGGGATATACAGTATGTATATATATATAAAACAGGTGTACAGTAATATAATTTTGTCTATTGTTTTTGTTATTACAGTATTATATGTGTAAAATAATTAAAAATGGATTAATTCCCTACCAGCGAGGGTTTTAACCCTAAGTAACCTTCATTCCTGCACATTTTCATTGATAAACAAGAGCCAGAACGTAATACAAAGTGGCATTAAGAGGATTAAGTTGTTATATTTTCTCCCTCGACCTCCATCAAACTGCAAAGTAATACCTCCAAGAACCCCCCCCCCCCTCCCCCTCCCCCTTTCAAGAGTGTAGAGTGTCGAGTGAAGATATTATATTGGCCAAGGCTTTAATACATTAACCCTCTCATGACCATATGACGCAGAGGTTGCCAGATTAGCAATAAGAAAGAGTTCTCTCACTCATAATTACCTCTCCAAAATTAGTTTTCTGCCCACAGCTAACTCAAAGACAACTGCAGAGGTTGAAGTAAAGTAACTAAAGGTTTCTAAATACCCCTGATGGTAACAAAGGCTTTAAAGTATCCCTAATAGGCTCAACACAGCTAACTCAAAGACAACTGCAGAGGTTGAAGTAACTAACCTAAAGGTTTCTAAATACCCCTGATGGTAACAAAGGCTTTAAAGTATCCCCAATAGGTCAACACAGCTAATCAAAGACTGCAGAGGTTGAAGTAACTAAACTAAAGGTTTCTAAATACCCCTGATGGTAACAAAGGCTTTAAAGTATCCCCAATAGGCTCAACACAGCTAACACAAGACAACTGCAGAGGTTGAAGTAACTAAACTAAAGGTTTATAAATACCCCTGATGGTAACAAAGGCTTTAAAGTATCCCCAATAGGCTCAACACAGCTAACTCAAAGACAACTGTAGAGGTTGAAAGTAACTAAACTAAAGGTTTCTAAATACCCCTGATGGTAACAAAGGCTTTAAAGTATCCCCAATAGGCTCAACACAGCTAACTCAAAGACAACTGCAGAGGTTGAAGTAACTAAACTAGGGTCCTGATGTGGCGGCGTCTACGCCGTGGGGCCACCTCCCGAGGCTGCCAACCGCGGATGGCTGCCGACCCTCCACGGCCGAAGACAAAATCAACGACCAGTGGAGGAAAACCGGATGCCGGCCGCGGGGAGCAGTTTCGGGAGCCAAACCGTCACAACCATCCCCTGCCCCCTCCCTGGGGGCACGGGTCCTTGGAGCGGCTTCGGTCGCGCCGGGAATTTCCACACCTCTCACACCACACACATCACACAGTTTTTCCTACACCGAGAAATGACTCTCCGGCTGTCATTTCTCGAAGACTTCTTCTAGCCGGAGACATTGAGAGCAACCCAGGACCCACGTACACATACATATGTCCAACTTGCTCAAAACCCATCACTTCGAGTCGCCATACTAAGGGTTCAGTTCTCTGCAATTCATGCGGGAACTGGACCCACTTCACCTGCACAACACTTGCCTCCAAGAAACACTACACAAACACCTGGACCTGTTCCTCATGCCCCTCCCTCTCCCAGTCAAATCCCTCACCCTAAAACCCGTCCACCTCTCCTCCCCAGCCCACCTAACCTTCCCATATCATCCACTCCCCCCCTAAAACCCGTCAACCTCTCCTCCCTAACCCACCTAACCATCCCATACCATCCACATCGTCAACTCAACACACCACACCGCATCCTAATCCATTCCAACCCCCATCTCCTGCTCCCCAATCCCCACCCCCACCTCACCCATCCCAACCCCCAGCCCCTCCCTCACGCCCACTCCCACCCCATCCTCGTGCAGCAGCACCTAACATACATCGTGCACATAACATTAACATTCTTCAACTGAACATAGATGGCATCAACACAAAGAAACACGAACTCTCACACTTCATCAAACAACACAACATACACATTGCCATCTTACAAGAAACAAAACTCCGCACAACACAAAAAACACCCACATTTCATAATTTCACCACCATCAGACAAGACCGGGCTGTCGGCGGGGGCGGTGGACTCATCACCCTGGTACACAAAGAAATATCATACATAGTAACCAGTGTACAAACCAAATCCCTCCTCCCCCCAAATGATAACACAACAGAAATACAATCAATTAAAATACGCACTGGCAACAACTCCAACATAACCATCATAAACACATACATCCCTCCCCAAACATCCCCTACAGTACCAAATGAATACAGACCACACTTACAACACATCACAAACACCCCACACACCCCACACATCATCCTGGGTGGTGACTTCAACGCCAAGACGTCGGCCTGGTTTGTCGACAACCCCGACACAGACAGAGGGCTGGTACTACAAAACCAAACCGATAACCTCATCATCCTTAACGACATCCATCAACATACCCATATTCCTCACCAAGCCCTCTATAACCCATCATCTCCTGACATCACCTTTTGCTCCCCAGAACTCGCCCCCACAACATCCTGGAGGGTGGTCAGAACCTTAGGCTCTGACCACCTCCCGATCATTATCACCACCAAAACCAGACTCACCCCAGCTAGCCACAAACACACATACACCAATTATAAAAGAGCTAACTGGGAAGCATTCACAAATGAGACAGAACAACACTTCACAACTCTAAACAGTACACCCATCACTAACATCAACAATGCTGTACACATACTCAATAAAACGATCCAAAACGCTGACAAGAAACACATTCCAAGAGGTAACAGGAAAAGACACAACCCCAACTTCACACCAGAAATTCAAAACCTCATCAGACAACGCGACATACTGAAACACTCCCCAGCACCCCACACACAAGACATCACACAACAAATTCAAGCACTCAACACCCAAACTAACAACAAAATACAAGAACAACAAAAACTAAATTGGAATAACTTCCTACAGGGCGGGTGCCCAACCCCGAAAGGGGTTGAAATAGGGGAGCTATCCCCCCGCCAAAGGCGGCTTTCTAGGGCCTTTCCTAGCTGATGCTGAGAGGATTGGGTTCTAGTCATGTGGTGATGGGCTGGTCTATCAGAGTGAGAACTGAGCGATCTCTGCCATACCCATAGCTTACTCCGACTGTTCCTTTTACTTATGTATTTCCTAGATCTCAAGTGACGGCGTCTTTTCCGTGGATTGACCTCCCAATCTACCAAGATTGGAAGCCAAAGCGTCACATTTTTCCTTTGCCCCTCAACTTTCTCTTCATAATTGCTGAGGGGCACAGGGCCCTGGGTGGGACTTTGGTTTCCCGGGCGTTTCCGCACCCTCCTCAGCTCCCCGCCATGGAGTGGCTTCGGTCACCCAGGCTTTATTGTGGTAGGCAGAGAGGGTTCTGTGGGGGCGCTCAGTTATGGCCTTGGCCTTGCTCGGGGCCTTGGGGCTGTTCGGCCAGGCAGCTTGGGGAACAACAACAACAACAACAACAACTTCCTACAAACACTTGATCACAAAACAAACCCCAAAAAACTCTACAAAACACTAAACAGCATCACACTTTCCAACAGCAACACAACACAATCACATGCTGCAATCACAACAACAGACTCTACTCCTTCATGTAAACAACAAGCAAACACTCTCATCAATCACTTTTCACATGTCAGCCACCTAAAACCTCACAAAGACGACCGACGTGTCATCCGACGTAAGAGACAATTCCCCACAGACCCTGACTATACACCCTTCACCAATCACCAGACAAAGCATATCATCAACAATCTCAAGCACTCACCCGCCTGTGGCCTAGACAACATAAGCAACATACACCTCAGACCACAAGGCATACAAGCACTCACTAACATATCAAACTACAGCTATTCACACAACACAATACCAGACATTTGGAAGCATGGTATCATCATCACATTCCCCAAACCCAACAAAGACCCCACGCTACCCTCCTCGCACCGCCCCATCACACTTTGCTCCCCCTCCAAAGTCATGGAACGCCTAGTATTACAACTAATTACACCTGACCTACCCCTAGCTCCAACACAACATGGCTTTAGGCCACTGCACTCCACAAACACTCTTCTCACAGACCTTACACAAAGAGCTTTCGACGGCATCAACTCAGCTAGACCACCACACAGATCACTATTAGCCACACTCGACATTAGTAAAGCCTTCGATGCCATCCCCCGCCACAACCTAACAAACAAAATCTACAACACAAACATGCACAACAACACAAAAAGGTGGCTGGCCAACTTCCTAGCAGGCAGATGTGCACACGTATCTTTTGCCGGTCAGTCATCTAAAATCAGAAACTTTCCAAACGGAGTCCCACAAGGATCCGTCCTATCGCCCGCACTCTTCAATCTGTACATGCACGATATAACTACACCCAATACGCCCCAAATAAACTTAGCCTCCTATGCAGATGACATAACACTCACATGCACACACCATGACCCAAAAAGAGCAACAGATCTCCTTCAACCCTATCTCAACACACTACATGGTTGGTGCACTACAAACAGACTTAATCTAGCCCCAGCCAAATCCACCGCAACCCTGCTCATAAGTTGGACAGGAGAACACGAATACATCCCTCAACTCACCATAAACAACACACCCCTAACACATACACACACACCAAAAATCCTAGGAGTAACATATGATACTCATATGACATTCAAACAGCACACCACAAACATTAAAAAGAAACTGACACCCAGACTTAACACCCTCAGGTCACTTGCTCACACAAAATTTGGACACAACAAAGAAACTACCACCACAGTATATAAACAATACATAAGATCAGTGATGGAATACGCAAGCCCAGCCTGGGCTTCTAACCTAGCTGAAACACATCATAAGACCTTACAGACTATTCAAAACAAAGCCTGAAGATCATTACAGGCTGCACAGCTACTTCACCCACAGATCACCTACATCAAGAAACCAAAATTCTCAAAGTCAAAGACCATCTGGACATGAGAGGCACTCAATTCCTGGCAGCAGCCTCCACGAACCAAGACCACCCACTAAACTACATGGCAACACACCCACAGACACCAAGAAATATCAAAACAACACCCAGCACACGGTATCACACACAATTATTGTCCTCTCTCCCTCCCTGCCCACCCCGAACCAACTTCCAGAAGCACATCCATACTCATATCTCTCACCGATCCATCCACTCACTCACAGACAACACGCAGCTGCATGCACGACCTCCCGAAATCCATCCTTCCGAATCCTCCCTTCCTCGCGAGGACAGAGTCCACCTGGCCAGGCTGAGATGCGGACACCATCCAGCTCTCCTGAGCTATCAGAAGAGACTGGATGACTCCGTTGTCGACGCCTGCCCGGGATTAAACACATCATAGAAGACTGCATTTCACACAACCACTTACGCCAACAACACAATCTACACTCAATGAGAGCTCTGTGGGAAAGCCCGATCGTGGCCATGGCCTTTCTCAGGGACTCGGGGCTGTTCGGCCAGGCAGCTTAGGGAACAACAACAACAACAACAACAACTAAACTAAAGGTTTATAAATACCCCTGATGGTAACAAAGGCTTTAAAGTATCCCCAATAGGCTCAACACAGCTAACTCAAAGACAACTGCAGAGGTTGAAGTAACTAAACTAAAGGTTTATAAATACCCCTGATGGTAACAAAGGCTTTAAAGTATCCAATAGCTCAACACAGCTAACTCAAAGACAACTGCAGAGGTTGAAGTAACTAAACTAAAGGTTTATAAATACCCCTGATGGTAACAAAGGCTTTAAAGTATCCCCAATAGGCTCAACACAGCTAACTCAAAGACAACTGCAGAGGTTGAAGTAACTAAACTAAAGGTTTATAAATACCCTTGATGGTAACAAAGGCTTTAAAGTATCCCCAATAGGCTCAACACAGCTAACTCAAAGACAACTGCAGAGGTTGAAGTAACTAAACTAAAGGTTTATAATACCCCTGATGGTAACAAAGGCTTTAAAGTATCCCCAATAGGCTCAACACAGCTAACTCAAAGACAACTGCAGAGGTTGAAGTAACTAAACTAAAGGTTTATAAATACCCCTGATGGTAACAAAGGCTTTAAAGTATCCCTAATAGGCTGAAAATTGCGTCAAGAACGTGAGAGGGTTAACACAAAGCCCACCGTTATGCCACATATACTGTATATACATAAAGTATATATATATATATATATATATATATATATATATATATATATATATATATATATATATATTATTGTATATCAGTCCTTATATTTATTGGATGCATATTATATTTCTATAGAGGGACTGTAGTTCTCGAAAAAGGGCTCCAGTCCTGACGTTATTCTTGACTTACAGAAGGGTTGGTAGCCTCTGAAGTACTATTCTTGACTTACAGAAGGGTTGGTAGCCTCTGAAGTCCTATTCTTGACTTACAGAAGGGTTGGTAGCCTCTGAAGTACTATTCTTGACTTACAGAAGGGTTGGTAGCCTCTGAAGTACTTACAGAAGGGTTGGTAGCCTCTGAAGTACTATTCTTGACTTACAGAAGGGTTGGTAGCCTCTGAAGTCCTATTCTTGACTTACAGAAGGGTTGGTAGCCTCTGAAGTCCTATTCTTGACTTACAGAAGGGTTGGTAGCCTCTGAAGTACTATTCTTGACTTACAGAAGGTTGGTAGCCTCTGAAGTCCTATTCTTGACTTACAGAAGGGTTGGTAGCCTCTGAAGTCCTATTCTTGACTTACAGAAGGGTTGGTAGCCTCTGAAGTACTATTCTTGACTTACAGAAGGGTTGGTAGCCTCTGAAGTCCTATTCTTGACTTACAGAAGGTTGGTAGCCTCTGAAGTCCTATTCTTGACTTACAGAAGGGTTGGTAGCCTCTGAAGTCCTATTCTTGACTTACAGAAGGGTTGGTAGCCTCTGAAGTCCTATTCTTGACTTACAGAAGGGTTGGTAGCTTCACCACACAGAAACACCACACCACACAGAAACACCAAAGGAAAGGTCCACTTTGCCTTTTTCCAGAGGATCTACTGTAAGAAACTGTAAGAACGAAAGGACCAGCTGACCGAGCCCGCCATTCCAGACAGGCCCAAGCCCGCAGGGCTAAACAGCTCCAGGACACACCCATTTACCTTTTCTAAAACTGACCATTTTCCACACCTCACGTACACTAACCCCCTCGTGTCCTACACTCCTAACTACAAAGATGATGAACAGGAATATACATTCATATTAAAAACATGCCCTGTCCCGACGTTGAGCCAATGCCAACACATCAGACAGCCATAAATATATCTATGTTCTTACATCCGAGAAGTAGATGTTATATATCTTAGAAGTTCAAACACCCACGCTTGTCCCTAGACCTCGTATATCATATTCCATGACGAGTATAGATATATGTAACCCGTGCTCAGTCGCCCCTTGCATTGCTCCTCTAGTAACTAAGTATTAATATTAACATTCCCTAACATCTTGTCTTGCCAGACTAAGCTTCTGAAGACCCATCGCCCCATAAATCTATGTATGCAATCCTTAGGTTAAGTATTTTTATCCGCCATTGTGTTCACCTTTTTCCATTTACTTTCCACAATTGTCATACGTCTTCCCCTTGCCTCCTTCGTATCCACAGCCCACACTACGCCAATTTATTTCGTGTCTTACACCTCTTACCCCAACCAGAGATTGTATAAGATAACCTGGTTACCAGTATCTGTCATAAGTACCCCGAAACAATAACTAAGTACCCCTACGAACTGCCGCTGTGGGTGGTATTTTATATTTAATAGAAAACGCAGTTCCCAGGGCCAACTAATAGTATCCATAACCCTCTGACTGATCACATAACTCTATCTTTTCCAGACTCATATACCACCCCATAGTTGCATTCCCCGGTAGCATTTGGCTAACGTATTCTACTGCCTTTTCAAACTTCCATATCAATTGTAGCCTAATGCCACCCCCACGCCCAGGGACCTAAGGGGCAAAATTTCCCTGTAGCCCTTGCAGCCCCCCCCCTCCCCTCTCTCTCATTAAGACACCCGCGCTTCTCGACTCTTGTCCGACCTAGCCTCTCTCTCATACCTCTTGAAGATCCTTGAATTGTCCGTTACTAACGCTCTCCAACCTTTTAAATATATACTCCTATCCAGCCTACCTTCACTTAGTAGGCCAGAACAACATTAGAACTTTACTAGCCCCTTGCATGCCATCTATTCTCTTACAACACATTTACAACCCTGCACCCAATGGTCGTCGGTGCGAGGCTAGCCGCCCCGCCAGTAACTAACTTCTATTGCCATACTTCCAGATAAATGTGGCAGAGTTAGCAACCCAGTCTCCACCATATCCAGCAAACCCTACAATTAACAACCAGCCGAGTAAAACCAGCTAGCTAAGGCACCTTCGGTTTTGGTATTAAAGACACTCACATCTGTCTCATACACAGAGGGTTATTACAAACACTGGTGATATGGCAAGCCCCTAGCCACAGCCGCCGGACGACTATATCAGAGAGGGGGCGCCCAGCTCCCCCTTTTTGCCCACCCGAGGAGGGAGACCCCCACCCCCGCGGAGGTATACCTGGCCCCTGTTTTGACTTTCGAGTCATTGCCAGGTAGCACAGGAATTCTTCCTATCAATGAACTAACCATGAATGACTAACACCTTTACTAACCTCTATTAACTCACAATAAACCATTTACCTTTCTTGCATGCTCTGATCACTAAATTAGCACCTCAGCTATACCATAGAATGAAGATTGAACAATCTAGAGAGACGCTCCTATCACAGCTGTCCCCATCCTCCTCGCAAAGTAGATCCAGTCTCTCTCCCCTAAATACGTCCAGTATAGCCAAAATAGTACCTCTTACTAAGGCTCAGTTATATGAAAATATAAAGGCTTCCTATCGCCCTGTGCCACAACAGTAAATACCATCTTACCTAGTCCCCATATCTATTGAGAGCTCAATTAAGTCCTTTCGGGACTTCGGTGAGACTTTTTCTATTGCACTAGACATATCGAAAGCCTTCGATAGAGTCTGGCATAAATCTTTAATTTCTAAACTACCCTCCTTCGGTTTCTATCCCTCCATCTGTGCCTTTATCTCTAATTTCCTTTCCGGCCGTTCCATAGCTGCGGTTGTGGACGGCCATTGTTCACTTCCTCACCCTATAAACTCCGGTGTTCCTCAGGGCTCTGTCCTATCTCCTATTCTCTTTCTAATTTTTATAAATGATCTCCTTAACTGTACCTTAATTCCCATCCATTCATACGCAGACGACTCAACCTTACACTACTCCATTAGTTTTTCAGAACGCCCCAGCCAGCAATCCCTCAACGACAAACGTAATGAAGCCATAGAACTCTTAAATTCTGATCTAAATACTATTTCCAATTGGGGCAGAGAAAACCTTGTTAACTTTAATGCTTCCAAAACCCAATTTCTCCATCTATCTACCCGTCAGGATCTCCCAGCGGACTATCCCTTATTCTTCAACAATACAAAAATCAACCCTTCATCTTCTCTCAATATTCTTGGTGTCTCTTTTTCTTCTGCTCTCATTTGGAAGGACCATATTACCAGTCTTGCTAAGGCAGCCTCCCAGAAGCTGGGTGTGCTCAACCGCCTTAGGGGGTTCTTTTCCCCTGCACAGCTTCTTGCTCTGTACAGGGGCATAGTGCGGCCTTGTATTGAGTATTGTTCACATGTATGGGGAGGTTCCTCTCACACCGCTCTCCTAGACAAAGTTGAAAGGAAGGCCTTTCGTATCATTAACTCCCGTCCACTCACCAACTCTCTGCAATCTCTCTCTCTCTCCGCCGCAATGTTGCATCTCTCTCGCTATTCTATCGCTACTATAATAATCAGTGTTCCTCAGAGCTATCCCAGTGCATACCACCTCCTTTACGTAGGGCACGTGGTACCCGTCTTGCAACTCAATCCCACCCCTACTCTGTGCAACTCTCCAACCCAAGAGTGAAACGTTACTCTCAAACTTTCTTCTACTCAACATCTGAACTCTGGAACTCTCTCCCAGAATCAGTCTTTCCCTCTTCCTATGACTTAAATTGCTTCAAACTCCGTGTGTCCAGGCATTTTGGCTCGAACGTCCCTTGATTTGGCCCTGTCACTCTTTCAACTATGGGGGAGGCACTCGCTATAGGCAGTTATGCCTTTTGCCTCCCTCAATCACATAGAAAAAAAAAAAAAAAAAAAAAAAAAAAAAAAAAGACTCGAGATCCCTACTGTCTACAGGGTCCAGAACCGAGCCTATAAATCTAACTCCCGCCCCCAGTCAAATCAGTTGAAAGCTAGACACCAACCAGGGGTCACTACCCTGCAGTTAATTTCTAGCTCTGCCCTTGTGTTGTTCCGGAGTGAGATCCCAGAACCGGCAGACTCCGTGGCAGATTTGGATAGAAGGACCTGCCCACGTATTGAAGAACTTCACACATATGGCCCCCCTGGACGGCCGCGGAACCAGTCGTTAGCCCCCAACATCATGGACGCAAGATAACCAGGACCAGACCCATCAGATACTACCCAAGATTCCCTTTAGCAGTACTACATATTACTGTGCTGTTTTAGATTCACTAATTAATATTTCTACGAAGTGGCTAAGACCTTGCCCAGTGTAATTCATACTTAACCATTCCATTTGGGACGTACTAAGCGATCAGTGCTCTTTAATTAACAGGCGACCTTGACTCTCGTAATTACTTTATTCAGATATTAAAACTCTAGTGATATCTAACGTTCGCCCACTGATTTGCGTTCTATGTATTTCTGAGACAAGGATATAAAACTTAGATCAGTACCCCCCGAGGTTACTAGAATTCCCGTGCTCTAAAAATACGTGTGTCTAATCTAGTCTGTGAACTACTACTTGTGCGCCAGAGCTACCAGTAATAAATCTAACAGTGAATATGAATCTATAAGTAACATTGATGGTCTTCGGTATATAAACCTGTGAAATCAAAGCCAGTGATCAGAAGATTAATACCTGAACGTTGGAAGTGGGAGACTAGGCTCCATCCAGATCCACTTATGCTAGTGTTGTTCAATTCTATTATATTGTCTTACACAAGTATTCTGCAGTGGTATATCAATAAACGTGATCATGTAACTTGCTACCATGTGTTTCTTTGTGTTCTCTATTCCTCATATCTTGTATTGTGCATGCAGCCTTATATACCCAGTCAATTTAGAACTCACATTACCCAAGTTAAACCTGTAGAAAAACAGGGCATAACACTATCCTTGACTTACAGAAGGGTTGGTAGCCTCTGAAGTACTATTCTTGACTTACAGAAGGGTTGGTAGCCTCTGAAGTCCTATTCTTGACTTACAGAAGGGTTGGTAGCCTCTGAAGTACTATTCTTGACTTACAGAAGGGTTGGTAGCCTCTGAAGTACTATTCTTGACTTACAGAAGGGTTTGTAGCCTATGAAGTCCTATTCTTGACTTACAGAAGGGTTGGTAGCCTCTGAAGTCCTATTCTTGACTTACAGAAGGGTTGGTAGCCTCTGAAGTACTATTCTTGACTTACAGAAGGGTTGGTAGCCTCTGAAGTACTATTCTTGACTTACAGAAGGGTTGGTAGCCTCTGAAGTACTATTCTTGACTTACAGAAGGGTTGGTAGCCTCTGAAGTCCTATTCTTGACTTACAGAAGGGTTGGTAGCCTCTGAAGTACTATTCTTGACTTACAGAAGGGTTGGTAGCCTCTGAAGTACTATTCTTGACTTACAGAAGGGTTGGTAGCCTCTGAAGTACTTACAGAAGGGTTGGTAGCCTCTGAAGTCCTATTCTTGACTTACAGAAGGGTTGGTAGCCTCTGAAGTACTTACAGAAGGGTTGGTAGCCTCTGAAGTCCTATTTTAACTAACTAACTAATCTATATATGGTAAAACTGCTATGAAATCCTAATAGATGTTTGGCCTGATTGGGAATGTGTAAAAGCAATGTTATCATATATTTATCGTTATGTGTCATGTTAATATTATTTTGTTATATACAGTAGTACAAATTTATGACTGAGAAATATAATTTATGATCTGCATGAAATTTGATTATATTTTCTGTGAGTAGTAAATGTTTGAACTTTGCATATATAGATATAACTTTTATTTTATACTGAGTGACCATTTTTAGTTATAGGTAGTTTGGCATTTATATTTTCAGTATATTTTCAGGCTATACTAAATCTCCAACGATAAATTTATTTAGGGGTCATTATCAAATTTTAAAAAAATCAAATACAAAAAAGGACATGATCGTTACTCAAAGGACTGGAGTTCTGGAAAAGGGGCTCCCGTCCTGACGCTATTCTTGACTTACAGTGTGCTGGCTTAATAATCCTGAAGGGTTGATAGTTAGTTAAATTAGGACTTCAGAGGCTATCAACCCTTCTGGATTATTAAGCCAGCACACTGTATGTCAAGAATAACGTCAGAATTGGAGCCCCTTTTCCAGAACTCCAGTCCCTTGGGTTGATAGCCTCTGAAGCCCTCTATTAAGGGGGGTGACCTCTTTTTGTTATTTCTGTCCTTTTCTCTCTTTCTCTGGCTTGTATCCATTCGGCCCCATTCAGCCAACTATTTTAAGACGTTTATCCCCATCTAGGTGTCGATTTCTTCCTGGCGAGCGATAGCGAGCCAGCATTATATGAAGAAATCCGTCTTCGCCGGAGAAATTTTTCTATCGAAAAATGTACAAATTTAGCCTGCTGTCAAACAAAAATTAAAAATATGCTGGCTCGCTACCGCTCACCAGTAAACAATTGTCACCTGGATGGGGATAAACATCTTAAAACAGTAGGCTGAATGGGGCCAAATGGATACAAGCCAGAGAAAGATAGAAAAGGACAGAACCAAAACAGGTGACCTCCCTTAACTAACTATAGGTAGCACCAACCAACTTGACAATAATCTGGACCCCTTAACTAACTATAGGTAGCACCAACCAACTTGACAATAATCTGGACCCCTTAACTTCTTATGACTCGAAATGAAGGAAAGCAATCGGGCTGACGTTTCTATCATTTGGGAAGAGTCCACCAGGAAATAAGTGTGGATATTTACAGCCAGTTTGCTCTAGGCCTTTTTCAGTTACAGAGAGGTCAGGGATCAAGATTATTGTCAAGTTCGTTGGCGCTACCTATAGCAATCTGAATCTTTCAATCTTTATTATTTATAATAATAATTGTCTGGTTACTTATATAGCGCCCGTATCTCCTCCTTCGAGGATTCTCAAGCGCTTGACACTTCTTTGCTCATGGGGTTACGGTAACTGCCGGCTATATCTCAGAAAAACTTTCAATCTGAGCGGGGATTGAACGCGAGCCTGGAAGATGGGAAGCAGTGACGCTATCGACTGAGCCAGCCGGACGGCTGGTAGCCAAGTTAGAAGCATCTGGGCTATAATATAGCATTGTATTGTCTCGTTTATATTCGATACTGATTCAAATGGGTGCGTCGCTATTTATGCACGGCAGAGGGAACTGGAGTACTGTACCGGTACTGGAAAAGAAGCTCCTGTTCAGGTGTCCCTTATTAACTAAGTCCTAATTTAAATTCTATAATATAATGAAGCTCTTCAACCTACGCCCCTGTTCTCTAGGCGTCTCATTTCTGGAGGGCATTGTGTTCGAACCCGACGATTAAGTAAACGGACTTGACAAGGGTTAGTCTGGTATTGCTGTGCCTACTAACTTGGAACAGGGTGAAGGTAATGCGTAGATGGCTAGAACATGTATCGTACAATATTGGCAGTATCGCTAATAGCATTTTGTATTTAAGTTGATGATCATAATAATCATAATAATAATAATGATGACGATTTGGATTGATTGGTATGTGAGGTTTCCCATAATAGTTTCTCTTACTTTTTTTTGTTTTACATCTACCAATGGCATTTTGACAGTGAGGGGTCGATCCACCGACCCTTTGATCAGCAGCCGACGTGCTACTGACTATGCCATGGCTCGCGACTATATAATAATGATATACTGTATACCGTAATAATAATAATAATGATGTTATGGATTGATTGGTAGATGAGGTTTCCCATCATCATTTCTCTTACTAAACTACTATGATAATTGTATGTGTATGTCTGTGTATAAGGCACATACCCCATAGCTGGGGGTGGCCGACTCGAGACAAAGCCCTAACTGAAACAACATTTAAAGTTCCTGTTCTGAGGGTCCGGGACCACTTTCGCGTTCCCTCGTGGCCTCGCCCCTTTCTCTGTCTCGTCTTGTAGGTAAATTTTTCAAGGGGAGGAGGATTCCTAGCCCCCTGCCCCCAGAAGGAAAAGTAGGACAGTAAAACTAAAAAGAGACAGACAGAAATGGCTAAGGTTGGGTAGAGGATGCCAAACCTCACTCTACAAATTGGATAGGACCAGCCCTCACCCAAATGATAATTGAGAAAAAGTATAATTTTTATTACAAATTAAATTGAATATACTGTATATCGGTGACCTATTGAATATACTGTATATCGGTGACCTATTGAATATACTGTATATCGGTGACCTATTGAATATACTGTATATCGGTGACCTATTGAATATACTGTATATCGGTGACCTATTGAATATACTGTATATCGGTGACCTCTTGAATATACTGTACTGTATATCGGTGACCTCTTGAATATACTGTATATCGGTGACCTATTGAATATACTGTATATCGGTGACCTATTGAATATACTGTATATCGGTGACCTATTGAATATACTGTATATCGGTGACCTATTGAATATACTGTATATCGGTGACCTATTGAATATACTGTATATCGGTGACCTATTGAATATACTGTATATCGGTGACCTATTGAATATACTGTATATCGGTGACCTATTGAATATACTGTATATCGGTGACCTATTGAATATACTGTATATCGGTGACCTATTGAATATACTGTATATCGGTGACCTATTGAATATACTGTATATCGGTGACCTATTGAATATACTGTATATCGGTGACCTATTGAATATACTGTATATCGGTGACCTATTGAATATACTGTATATCGGTGACCTATTGAATATACTGTATATCGGTGACCTATTGAATATACTGTATATCGGTGACCTATTGAATATACTGTATATCGGTGACCTATTGAATATACTGTATATCGGTGACCTATTGAATATACTGTATATCGGTGACCTATTGAATATACTGTATATCGGTGACCTATTGAATATACTGTATATCGGTGACCTATTGAATATACTGTATATCGGTGACCTATTGAATATACTGTATATCGGTGACCTATTGAATATACTGTATATCGGTGACCTATTGAATATACTGTATATCGGTGACCTATTGAATATACTGTATATCGGTGACCTATTGAATATACTGTATATCGGTGACCTATTGAATATACTGTATATCGGTGACCTATTGAATATACTGTATATCGGTGACCTATTGAATATACTGTATATCGGTGACCTATTGAATATACTGTATATCGGTGACCTATTGAATATACTGTATATCGGTGACCTATTGAATATACTGTATATCGGTGACCTATTGAATATACTGTATATCGGTGACCTATTGAATATACTGTATATCGGTGACCTATTGAATATACTGTATATCGGTGACCTATTGAATATACTGTATATCGGTGACCTATTGAATATACTGTATATCGGTGACCTATTGAATATACTGTATATCGGTGACCTATTGAATATACTGTATATCGGTGACCTATTGAATATACTGTATATCGGTGACCTATTGAATATACTGTATATCGGTGACCTATTGAATATACTGTATATCGGTGACCTATTGAATATACTGTATATCGGTGACCTATTGAATATACTGTATATCGGTGACCTATTGAATATACTGTATATCGGTGACCTATTGAATATACTGTATATCGGTGACCTATTGAATATACTGTATATCGGTGACCTATTGAATATACTGTATATTGAATATACTGTATATCGGTGACCTATTGAATATACTGTATATCGGTGACCTATTGAATATACTGTATATCGGTGACCTATTGAATATACTGTATATCGGTGACCTATTGAATATACTGTATATCGGTGACCTATTGAATATACTGTATATCGGTGACCTATTGAATATACTGTATATCGGTGACCTATTGAATATACTGTATATCGGTGACCTATTGAATATACTGTATATCGGTGACCTATTGAATATACTGTATATCGGTGACCTATTGAATATACTGTATATCGGTGACCTATTGAATATACTGTATATCGGTGACCTATTGAATATACTGTATATCGGTGACCTATTGAATATACTGTATATCGGTGACCTATTGAATATACTGTATATCGGTGACCTATTGAATATACTGTATATCGGTGACCTATTGAATATACTGTATATCGGTGACCTATTGAATATACTGTATATCGGTGACCTATTGAATATACTGTATATCGGTGACCTATTGAATATACTGTATATCGGTGACCTATTGAATATACTGTATATCGGTGACCTATTGAATAAACTGTATATCGGTGACCTATTGAATATACTGTATATCGGTGACCTATTGAATATACTGTATATCGGTGACCTATTGAATATACTGTATATCGGTGACCTATTGAATATACTGTATATCGGTGACCTATTGAATATACTGTATATCGGTGACCTATTGAATATACTGTATATCGGTGACCTATTGAATATACTGTATATCGGTGACCTATTGAATATACTGTATATCGGTGACCTATTGAATATACTGTATATCGGTGACCTATTGAATATACTGTATATCGGTGACCTATTGAATATACTGTATATCGGTGACCTATTGAATATACTGTATATCGGTGACCTATTGAATATACTGTTCATCGGTGACCTATTGAATATACTGTATATCGGTGACCTATTGAATATACTGTATATCGGTGACCTATTGAATATACTGTATATCGGTGACCTATTGAATATACTGTATATCGGTGACCTATTGAATATACTGTATATCGGTGACCTATTGAATATACTGTATATCGGTGACCTATTGAATATACTGTATATCGGTGACCTATTGAATATACTGTATATCGGTGACCTATTGAATATACTGTATATCGGTGACCTATTGAATATACTGTATATCGGTGACCTATTGAATATACTGTATATCGGTGACCTATTGAATATACTGTATATCGGTGACCTATTGAATATACTGTATATCGGTGACCTATTGAATATACTGTATATCGGTGACCTATTGAATATACTGTATATCGGTGACCTATTGAATATACTGTATATCGGTGACCTATTGAATATACTGTATATCGGTGACCTATTGAATATACTGTATATCGGTGACCTATTGAATATACTGTATATCGGTGACCTATTGAATATACTGTATATCGGTGACCTATTGAATATACTGTATATCGGTGACCTATTGAATATACTGTATATCGGTGACCTATTGAATATACTGTATATCGGTGACCTATTGAATATACTGTATATCGGTGACCTATTGAATATACTGTATATCGGTGACCTATTGAATATACTGTATATCGGTGACCTATTGAATATACTGTATATCGGTGACCTATTGAATATACTGTATATCGGTGACCTATTGAATATACTGTATATCGGTGACCTATTGAATATACTGTATATCGGTGACCTATTGAATATACTGTATATCGGTGACCTATTGAATATACTGTATATCGGTGACCTATTGAATATACTGTATATCGGTGACCTATTGAATATACTGTATATCGGTGACCTATTGAATATACTGTATATCGGTGACCTATTGAATATACTGTATATCGGTGACCTATTGAATATACTGTATATCGGTGACCTATTGAATATACTGTATATCGGTGACCTATTGAATATACTGTATATCGGTGACCTATTGAATATACTGTATATCGGTGACCTATTGAATATACTGTATATCGGTGACCTATTGAATATACTGTATATCGGTGACCTATTGAATATACTGTATATCGGTGACCTATTGAATATACTGTATATCGGTGACCTATTGAATATACTGTATATCGGTGACCTATTGAATATACTGTATATCGGTGACCTATTGAATATACTGTATATCGGTGACCTATTGAATATACTGTATATCGGTGACCTATTGAATATACTGTATATCGGTGACCTATTGAATATACTGTATATCGGTGACCTATTGAATATACTGTATATCGGTGACCTATTGAATATACTGTATATCGGTGACCTATATACTGTATATCGGTGACCTATTGAATATACTGTATATCGGTGACCTATTGAATATACTGTATATCGGTGACCTATTGAATATACTGTATATCGGTGACCTATTGAATATACTGTATATCGGTGACCTATTGAATATACTGTATATCGGTGACCTATTGAATATACTGTATATCGGTGACCTATTGAATATACTGTATATCGGTGACCTATTGAATATACTGTATATCGGTGACCTATTGAATATACTGTATATCGGTGACCTATTGAATATACTGTATATCGGTGACCTATTGAATATACTGTATATCGGTGACCTATTGAATATACTGTATATCGGTGACCTATTGAATATACTGTATATCGGTGACCTATTGAATATACTGTATATCGGTGACCTATTGAATATACTGTATATCGGTGACCTATTGAATATACTGTATATCGGTGACCTATTGAATATACTGTATATCGGTGACCTATTGAATATACTGTATATCGGTGACCTATTGAATATACTGTATATCGGTGACCTATTGAATATACTGTATATCGGTGACCTATTGAATATACTGTATATCGGTGACCTATTGAATATACTGTATATCGGTGACCTATTGAATATACTGTATATCGGTGACCTATTGAATATACTGTATATCGGTGACCTATTGAATATACTGTATATCGGTGACCTATTGAATATACTGTATATCGGTGACCTATTGAATATACTGTATATCGGTGACCTATTGAATATACTGTATATCGGTGACCTATTGAATATACTGTATATCGGTGACCTATTGAATATACTGTATATCGGTGACCTATTGAATATACTGTATATCGGTGACCTATTGAATATACTGTATATCGGTGACCTATTGAATATACTGTATATCGGTGACCTATTGAATATACTGTATATCGGTGACCTATTGAATATACTGTATATCGGTGACCTATTGAATATACTGTATATCGGTGACCTATTGAATATACTGTATATCGGTGACCTATTGAATATACTGTATATCGGTGACCTATTGAATATACTGTATATCGGTGACCTATTGAATATACTGTATATCGGTGACCTATTGAATATACTGTATATCGGTGACCTATTGAATATACTGTATATCGGTGACCTATTGAATATACTGTATATCGGTGACCTATTGAATATACTGTATATCGGTGACCTATTGAATATACTGTATATCGGTGACCTATTGAATATACTGTATATCGGTGACCTATTGAATATACTGTATATCGGTGACCTATTGAATATACTGTATATCGGTGACCTATTGAATATACTGTATATCGGTGACCTATTGAATATACTGTATATCGGTGACCTATTGAATATACTGTATATCGGTGACCTATTGAATATACTGTATATCGGTGACCTATTGAATATACTGTATATCGGTGACCTATTGAATATACTGTATATCGGTGACCTATTGAATATACTGTATATCGGTGACCTATTGAATATACTGTATATCGGTGACCTATTGAATATACTGTATATCGGTGACCTATTGAATATACTGTATATCGGTGACCTATTGAATATACTGTATATCGGTGACCTATTGAATATACTGTATATCGGTGACCTATTGAATATACTGTATATCGGTGACCTATTGAATATACTGTATATCGGTGACCTATTGAATATACTGTATATCGGTGACCTATTGAATATACTGTATATCGGTGACCTATTGAATATACTGTATATCGGTGACCTTGTGAATATACTGTATATCGGTGACCTATTGAATATACTGTATATCGGTGACCTATTGAATATACTGTATATCGGTGACCTATTGAATATACTGTATATCGGTGACCTATTGAATATACTGTATATCGGTGACCTATTGAATATACTGTATATCGGTGACCTATTGAATATACTGTATATCGGTGACCTATTGAATATACTGTATATCGGTGACCTATTGAATATACTGTATATCGGTGACCTATTGAATATACTGTATATCGGTGACCTATTGAATATACTGTATATCGGTGACCTATTGAATATACTGTATATCGGTGACCTATTGAATATACTGTATATCGGTGACCTATTGAATATACTGTATATCGGTGACCTATTGAATATACTGTATATCGGTGACCTATTGAATATACTGTATATCGGTGACCTATTGAATATACTGTATATCGGTGACCTATTGAATATACTGTATATCGGTGACCTATTGAATATACTGTATATCGGTGACCTATTGAATATACTGTATATCGGTGACCTATTGAATATACTGTATATCGGTGACCTATTGAATATACTGTATATCGGTGACCTATTGAATATACTGTATATCGGTGACCTATTGAATATACTGTATATCGGTGACCTATTGAATATACTGTATATCGGTGACCTATTGAATATACTGTATATCGGTGACCTATTGAATATACTGTATATCGGTGACCTATTGAATATACTGTATATCGGTGACCTATTGAATATACTGTATATCGGTGACCTATTGAATATACTGTATATCGGTGACCTATTGAATATACTGTATATCGGTGACCTATTGAATATACTGTATATCGGTGACCTATTGAATATACTGTATATCGGTGACCTATTGAATATACTGTATATCGGTGACCTATTGAATATACTGTATATCGGTGACCTATTGAATATACTGTATATCGGTGACCTATTGAATATACTGTATATCGGTGACCTATTGAATATACTGTATATCGGTGACCTATTGAATATACTGTATATCGGTGACCTATTGAATATACTGTATATCGGTGACCTATTGAATATACTGTATATCGGTGACCTATTGAATATACTGTATATCGGTGACCTATTGAATATACTGTATATCGGTGACCTATTGAATATACTGTATATCGGTGACCTATTGAATATACTGTATATCGGTGACCTATTGAATATACTGTATATCGGTGACCTATTGAATATACTGTATATCGGTGACCTATTGAATATACTGTATATCGGTGACCTATTGAATATACTGTACTGTATATCGGTGACCTATTGAATATACAGTACTGTACTGTATATCGGTGACCTATTTTCCTTTGTTTGCATTTTGACTTCCATTGCACATATGTACGGTCGCTCTAATAAGTCATGTCCCAGCTGTCATTACGTTTGGCTTGCTCTGTGCTGTATCAATGTCTGTCAGATGTTGAATAGGGTGGGTAAGTGTAGGAACATGGTTGTATATCTCAATCTAAAAGAAGAAATCATGTGTAAATATTGCTGATACCAAATATTGATCAAAACATACTTGGTGCCGAGACATCACTTATTAGCGCGACTGTACCGTAGTGTGCGTTAACCCCTTCTGTACCGGAAACGTTTTTTTTATTTTTTTTATCTCTCTTAGCCTCATTTAGACGATTTTATGAAGCTTAGGAAGGACGTCTACCAATTGAAAGGCTACAGACTATCTCAATTAATCCTTCCTAAACTTCTTAAAATCGTCTAAATGTAGCTGAAATCAATTAAGAAAGACGTCCCCGGTACAGAAGGGGTAATTATTTTCCCAGCCTTTTATTTGTTAGTAGTCTTGGCAAATCCAACGTCAAGGCTATTAACCTAATTGCAATGACGACTTGTCTATTTTGACTGCTATATCGTCATTCCAACCGCGGTTAAAAAGAAAACGTCTAGAGTCTACTCCTTATCTTGCTCTAGGAGACATTGTACATTAACCAAAACTACCACCGAAGGTGAAAAAAGCATAGAAGAGAAGAAAAAGGGGTTTACCTTAGTTACCGCTCAAGGCCCATCCCGTATTCCATCATGCGCAGATCCCTGTCGAACGTGCGCATGAGCGACCCTCTCTTGTCATCATTTTTCACGCGTCGCCATTGTTGAGTCCGCTTTTGTTGTGCTCCTTCAATTCACCCTGTTTTAGGTTCGTTTCGGCTTTTCTGGCCTTCTTTTTGTTAGACAGATGTTACGTGATCTAGGGCACACGTAAATGGGCTCCTCAGTGTGTTTAATGGAGACGCGTGTGGAAATAGCTACCGAAGGTACGGGGGCGCCTGGCGTTCCTCGTGTGTGTTTTTCATTCCTTTCTCTTTTCATATTCTTTTTTCCTGTTAGTCTGGGCATAGTTTAGCTTTTAGCTTATTTTAGCCTAGCTTGTTTCTCATTCAGGAATTGCTATGCCCCTATGAGTTTTCATCTTTTCATAGCCTAGGTGTACAGTTGGTTCACGATCTGAGATTTCGTGGTGGCGGTGCTGTTTGTAGGGTTTGTGTCGGCCGCATTATTAGCGTTATTCCCGAGTCCCCCCTTTCGAGCCTTCACTGTGTCTCAAGGGCCTGGGCGCTTGGTGGTTCGTGATATCCAGGGGTACCCCACGGGGGCCCCTCCCTCACACCACAAGGTTTTTCGCCCCTGACACATTCTCTCCTCACGGCTAGGCCACCCTTTTTCTCACCAGTTTCATTTACTGGTTTTTGTGTTCCCTTACTGTTTTCACCTCCATCCTTTCATACCCTTTTGCCCAATCCTGGGGTACCCTACGGGGGCCCCTGTTTGTGCCAAACCACCCTTCCTGCCACTTCTCCTCATGGGCTTTGCTCTATCTCTGTGGGTTGGGTGGTTCCTGGGGGATGTGCCTCCTCTCCCCTGGTGTGTCTTCCTTGCCTCTCCCTTGACCGGTTGAGTCAGGATATTATCAAGGAAGACACTGCTCAGCTTGATGGCCATCGTCGCTTGGAGTTCATAAGGAGATGACGCTTTTTTTTTGGGCCTCTTTTGGTATTCCCTAGACGCTCCTCTCGCTTTTTCGGCGCCGGACCATCTCGGCCGGTCCCGCAAATTTGCGGGGTGCTCGATTCGGTCCACGGACGTTTCGGCTCCCCGCAAATTTGCGGAGATCGCTGGGGGGTCTCGCGGTGAGGCGGGAGGGTTGTGTCGGTACGGTTATGCCTCCATTGGCCCGCAAATTTGCGGTTATAGTTGGCTTTCCCTGTGACCCTTTATTTGTTAGTAGTCTTGGCAAATCCAACGTCAAGGCTATTAACCTAATTGCAATGACGACTTGTCTATTTTGACTGCTATGTCGTCATTCCAACCGCGGTTAAAAAGAAAACGTCTAGAGTCTACTCCTTATCTTGCTCTAGGAGACGTTGTACATTAACCAAAACTACCACCGAAGGTGAAAAAAGCATAGAAGAGAAGAAAAAGGGGTTTACCTTAGTTACCGCTTAAGGCCCATCCCGTGTTCCGTCATGTGCAGATCCCTGTCGAACGTGCGCATGAGCGACCCTCTCTTGTTCATTTTTTCACGCGCTCCATTGAATGCAGTCGCTTTTGTTGTGCTCCTTTAATTCACCCTGTTTAGGTTCGTTTCGGCTTATCTGGCCTTCTTTTTTGTTAGACAGATGTTACGTGATCTAGGGCACACGTAAATGGGCTCCTCAGTGTGTTTAATGGAGACGCGTGTGGAAATAGCTACCGAAGGTACGGGGGCGCCTGGCGTTCCTCGTGTGTGTTTTTCATTCCTTTCTCTTTTCATATTCTTTTTTCCTGTTAGTCTGGGCATAGTTTAGCTTTTAGCTTATTTTAGCCTAGCTTGTTTCTCATTCAGGAATTGCTATGCCCCTATGAGTTTTCATATTTTCATAGCCTAGGTGTACAGTTGGTTCACGATCTGAGATTTCGTGGTGGCGGTGCTGTTTGTAGGGTTTGTGTCGGCCGCATTAGTAGCGTTATTCCCGAGTCCCCCCTTTCGAGCCTTCACTGTGTCTCAAGGGCCTGGGCGCTTGGTGGTTCGTGATATCCTGGGGTACCCCACGGGGGCCCCTCCCTCACACCACAGGGTTTTTCGCCCCTGACACATTCTCTCCTCACGGCTAGGCCACCCTTTTTCTCGCCAGTTTCATTTACTGGTTTTTGTGTTCCCTTACTGTTTTCACCTCCATCCTTTCATACCCTTTTGCCCAATCCTGGGGTACCCTACGGGGGCCCCTGTTTGTGCCAAACCACCCTTCCTGCCACTTCTCCTCATGGGCTTTGCTCTATCTCTGTGGGTTGGGTGGTTCCTAGGGGATGTGCCTCCTCTCCCCTGGTGTGTCTTCCTTGCCTCTCCCTTGACCGGTTGAGTCAGGATATTATCAAGGAAGACACTGCTCAGCTTGATGGCCATCGTCGCTTGGAGTTCATAAGGAGATGACGCTTTTTTCTGGGCCTCTTTTGGTATTTCCTAGACGCTCCTCTCGCTTTTCGGCGCCGGACCATCTCGGCCGGTCCCGCAAATTTGCGGGGTGCTCGATTCGGTCCTCTGGGACATTTCGGTTCCCCGCAAATTTGCGGAGATCGTTGGGGGGTCCCGCGAAATTGCAGGAGGATGGTGTCGGTACGGTTATGCCTCCATTGGCCCGCAAATTTGCGGTAATAGTTGGCTTTCACTATTGACTTTTGTTATGTCATCTTGTTGCCTGATACTATATTGGTGTATGCACTTTACTGGTGTTATAGGCCCTGCATGTAAGATGTTGAGTGGTGGTTAACACTTTCTCCATCTTTGCAGGTTCTGCTAGTGCTCTTCCGCCTCGGCCGCCCTCCTCACCTACCTCTGTGCTCCCAGTTTAGGGTGAGTACGGATACCTGTTTGCATGTGTGTTCCTGTTTCCCCATGCTCCTTCCCTGGTTCTTCTTGGACATTCTCTCCACTTACTCCTTCGACGTGCTGATTATGGTGTGTGTTCTTCTAGTGCAGGTAGGCTGCCTTGCTTTCGCCTTGGTTGTCGCTCCCCGTGCTTGGAGAGCCACAAGTCCTGCTTGCGCCACTCGCTCTGTGTGTCCTCTACGGCCTACCTCCCTGCTCTGTGTGGCACGTGTCTGGCCATGGTGGTTGTGCTGCTCCATGGCCCTGGTTCCTCGGCGGCGGCTGTGGCCTCCTGCTTCCCTTCCGTCGGTGTGGACGATGGTCTCCCGCCACATTAGGACTGTGGGCCACCGTTCCCCGGCCTTTGTTGCCGACCGGATCCGCGTCGCCCTGGGTATCCCTGACCCGACTGAAGGCCATTTACCTGGCCCTCTCCCTGCTCGGGCCCTCTCCCCTGGGTCCCGCAGCCGGTCGTCCCATCGTCGGGGGGTTCCCCGGCTCCGTCCACGCTCTCGCTCGCCTCGTCGTCCTCCTGATCGCCTTGACGACGCCCATCGCCCTCGTCATGGTTCTCGCCCTGAGGCCGGGGTTAGCGGCTCTGCCCCTGTGCGCCCTCCCCTGGCCTCTACGGATAGGGGCTCTACTCCCTTCCGCCCGCTTCCCCAGCCCAGACGACTTCCTCTTACGTTGTCCTCTCCGCGCACGGTTGTTCATGCTGTAGCTGGCCCTCTGCTCCCTCCTCCTACACTGTCCAGGAGGGTCCGCCTGGATGTCGTTGCTTCTCCTACTTCACCTGCTTCAGTGCCTATTCTTCCTTCACGGTCTCGTCCCACGGTGGTGGTCCCTCCCTCCTCCGCCTCGGTGTCGGGCCGCCCTGTTATCTCAGCCCCGGGGATCCTTGCTCTGTTTCCCCCCGCGGCTCCTGGCCTCCTTTCACCCGGCCAGCCTTCCCACTCCCGTCGTCCTGCTCCTCCTCATTCTTCTCTTCCTGACCTTCACTTACCGTCTCGCCAGGGGGGTACCCCTCCTCTTGCCTCGGTGGGGTTTCGCGAGGTTTCGGGGTCCCCTTTCTCAGGAGCTGATGTGTCGCTGGAAGAGGGGAATGGTGCTGTTTCCCCCTCGGCCGTTCGTGATCGGGGACGAGTCCCTCAACGGCGACACAACCGTCGTCGCTCGCCTTCCTTGGGCCGCGACGCTGCTGGTTCGTGTCGTGGGTCTCGCTCCCGCTCACGCTCGCCCCTGCGGGCCGACCAATCTGGGGGGGGGTAGCCTCTCTCGGATCAATTGTCGGCTATGCAGGGCTGGGTTGTGTCACGCTTCGACGGGCGCTTGGAGTCGATGGAAGACTCCCTCTTCTCGCCCTTCTTGGCGGTGCCTCACCCTCAGCACCTCACCCTACCTACCCCTGCTATGGTCCCCCTCCCTTCTGCAGGCCTACGCTCTGGTCAGACTTCAGCCGCCCTGACATCCTTCCGGCTGTTCAGTCCCTGGCTGTGTTGACGGGTCTGTCCTCCTATGGGACAGGTTTGTGCGACGCCGGTACGCCTGGCTTAGCCATCATGCTCGGTCACCCTCTCCCATTGGAGGCCTGGTTTGCTGAGGCCTTCGACTTCACACACCGATCCGTCGACGGCTCTCCTTCCGTCCCTCCCCCGGAGTCGTCCCTGATTTTGCCTCCTCTTGTGTCTGTCGGCGGGTTGGACGGCGCGTTCTGGTCCTGGATGAGCGCGCCCGTTCTTGAACTTTGTTCTATTGCTACCCCGTTCTTCTCTCACCCGGATCAGCCCTCTGTCGCCAAGGTTTTTCCCTTGCGACGGAGGGTGACGGACTTATTGTCTTGTCTTTAGGTTCCCTCCAGACGTCTGTTCACCACCTGCGGCTTTTCGAGGCGTCTGCGCCAGGCGATCTTCGCGAGGGTTTGGACCGCGTTGAGCGGGTCCACCTTCGGCTCGCGGTGTCTTTGGTTCCCGAGCTGAAGGCGGTTTTGTGCGCGGCAACTCGGCACCGCACGACGGTACGGTCTTCGTTCTGCCGGCCGGCCCCCTTGGTTATTCGTCAGGGTTTGTTGTACTCTGCGCTATATACGTCGGGGTTTTTTACGCAGGATGCTTGGGAATGCTCCGCTTCTCTGTCGGCGGCCCCTGCTTCCGCCACACGACGCCGTGCTGTGTCGTTACGGACCCTGCTTACGTCACGCACCGACGCGCTGTGCCGCGCGCGGGGTTTTCTCAGTCCCGTCCTTCTGCCGGTCCTCTTCGGGGTGCTGCTGCAAGTGCTGCCGCCTTGCCCGGGCGCAGGACTGGGACGTTGCTGGCCAGTGCTTCGGTTCCGCCTCGCACTTCTGTTCTTGCCCCTTTCATCCCCTCTGTGTCGGGGCTGGCCGGCCTTCCACTTCCGGCCGCCCTTCGAAGGGGTCAGCCCCGCGCCGGCCTGGGGTTGGGGTGGCCCGCCCTTTTCGACGAGGTTGGGGGGGGGCGGGGGTAGAGGAGGTCAACGTGGCGCTCATGCCCGCACGGCCCGTACCGGGGGTACCTCCACGTCAACACAATGTGTAGTTCTCTGGGTCGGCCTCCTTGTTCTCCTTCTCGCCTGGGCGTACCGGGTCGCTCCCCTCCTCTCGGGTGCTCCCTCGGGTTGTTTTCGCCCTTGCGCCCCTCGGTAGCTGCGAGGGACGTTGGGGGCGGCGGGTTGCGCGGAGGGGGTCTCACCTGGAGGTGGACGTCCAGACCCCCACTCCGCTCTTGTCACCGACAACGGCCCATCTCTTCAGAGGTGGCCCACGTGTTCACTTCCATGCCCGAGCTGGGTAGCGTCGAGGGAGTTGACCGCCGGTCACCCGGTTTTCCTCTCCCGTGTCTTTCTGGTTCCGTCGCCGACCTGCGACGCGATGCGACCGGTGGTGGATCTGTTGGCCCTCAACGGGCACATCGTGCACACACGGTTTCGGATGCTGCCGGTACCCCTGGTACGCCTGGCCCTGTGCCCTCTGTCGTGGGTAGTGTCGCTGGCCCTCCAGGATGTGTCTTGGCTCGTTCCTCTCCATCCTCGCTTCCAGCGATTCTTGGCCGTTCGGACTTCCGATCGTGTGTTCCTGTTCGACGGCCTTCCCTTCGGTCTCCACATCGCGCCGCAGATCTTCTCCGCACTGGTGGGGCAGGCTCTGGGTCCTCTCCTCAGGAGCGGGCTCCAGCTCCTGTTTTCCTTGGCCGTTTGGTTGGTAGTTTCCGACGCCCTAGGCCTGTGCATTGGCGACGCCCTCACAGTCGTTCGCGACATCGCACGGTTAGGGTTCCCCTTCGATGTTCCCAAGTCACGCTTGACCCCGTCGCGTGTCGTGCCATGGGTCGGTCTCGCATGGGTTTTGTCCGGCGCTACGGTGACCCGGGGTCTGCCGGCCGCGGTGCACCTTCGGTGGACGGTCCTCGCCGTGTTGCACTCGGTCTCCCTCCCGGGGTGGCTCTGGGACTCGTTCGTGGGTTCGCTGCATTGGGCCGCTCTGCCCCTTCCCTTAGGGAGCCTCTGGCTACGCCGCCTCCTCCTCGTGGGCACCGCGGTGTTTCCGTTGCCCCTATGGATCGGCTCCTGCCGCTCCCGCGTACCGTTCGCCGACGCTTCGGTCGCTGGGTTGCTCGGGGCTCGCTCTCTGCGGCTGTGCCCTGGACCCCCCCCGCCGACGGTCTGGGTAACCACAGATACGTCGAGCGAGGTTGGGTGAGGTTCCCAATCGAACCTGGGACGTCCACTTCCCGGCAGATGGGTGGGTCTCCCTCCTCTTACCTGTCTATGCCCTCGGATTGTTGGTTCCTTTGTTCTTCCTGCGGGACCACGCGCTGGCCCTTCGGGGTGAGTCGGTGGCCTTCGGGTTGGACACTCAGACAAGCTGTCCCCTGTTTCCTTATGCGGGGGTCCTCCAGGTCGTTGACTCTATTAGGGGTCTCGGTGGAGTTGTTCTTCCTCGCGGACCGACACCCCTTCTCCTTGCATGCCTCCTCCCTGCCCGGGCCTGCCACCCTTTGGGCGGCCGCCCTGTCGAGAGGGCAGGGCGTTCTTGTAGAATGGGCGATGAAACGGACTGTGTTCGCCGACCTCGCGGCTTCCTGAGGTGTTCCGGAGGTCGCCTTGTTCGCATCGGGGGTGCCGCGCCAGTTGCCTCTGGACCTCTCCCTCCGGCCTCGCGCTCCGGGGGGGGTCCGGACGCTTTCATGGTCGCCTGGTACAGGTGGCGGTCGATATCCATCTTTCCGCCACCAGACGCGCTGTTGATGTGCCCAGTCTTCGCGAAGCTGCGGCTGTACCACGGCTGCGTCTGGCTCCTCGCGCCTCTGTGGCCGGCACGGACTTGGTCCGCCCGGTTGCCGCGGTGGTGCCCGGGTCCGGTCCCTCTACCTGTCTCCGGCTTCCACTTGGGCTAGGTTGGGGTCCTGCGGACCTCTTTGGCCTTCGCATCGTGCTTGTTCATGAGGCACGGTGGCTCCCGGTCCCCGGCCGGGCCCTGACTGACTTCCTGCAGCGTTCCTGGCCGTCTTCTCCTTGGGGGCCTTACGGGTCCCGCTGGAGGTTTTTTACTAGGTGGCTACAGGCCACTCGCCTGCCAGTTGGCTCTCCTTCCCTCGTCCTACGCTCCTTGTTTCACCTCTTCCGTACACGTCGCTTTCCAGTCGACGCTATACGTACCCAATTGTCTGCCGTCCGGGGGGTTCTTTGGGTCCGTCGCTGGGCTGGTCGTTCCGCCACAGGTGCTGGATTCCTTCCTGACGGCTGCCTTCCGGGATCGACCGCCTCCGCGCCAGGTCTCTCCGCTGTGGGATCTGGGGCGGGCTCTGGTCCTTCTGGCTTCCCCCACGTATACAAGGGCCGCTACGCCGGTTCCGTTGCTCGGGCGTTCACTCTTCCTTGTCGCTCTGGCCACTGGGGATCGGGTGTCTGCACTAGCGGCATTGTCACGGCCCCGGGACTGCGTACGATTCTCCCCGTCCTTGCATGGCGTCTCGTTCGCCTCCTCCCCACCTTTTGTTACCACGCATGGGAGGGAGGCCCCCGTTTTCCAGCCTTTCGCCGTCCAGGCTTTACGGCGTGGGCATCCTCGCCATGTGTTGTGCCCGGTGTCAGCCTTGCACTCCTCTGTTGCGTCTGTGGCGCCGCCTTCGGGTACTGCTGTGTGGGTGTCTCCTCGGACAGGTGGGAGGCTCTAGCAGGTGCAGCTGGGCCGCCACGTTTGTCGGACCGTTCGTGCCCGTCACCCTGTTTGTAGGGGTTCTGCGCGCGATGTCAGATCCTTTGCTGCCTCCTTCCGGTTCCTGCCACGTCGATCCTTCCCTGCCTTCGCCTCCGCGGTTTTGTGGTCTTCTATCAATTCCTTCATCTCCTCCTACCTCTCCGTGTCCAGTGTTCGACCCCCTCGGCCGGTGATTGCTCTCGGGGGTCGTGTTTCCTGGTGCTCTGGCGAAGATCCCTGGTCTTCCCCCCTTGTCCCTCGTTCTTTTCCTTTGTTTTATTTGACAAAGGGGGGGGGGGGGGGGGGGTGTATGGGTTTGCAACACTGGATTGCAAGTTTGGGATTATGTATTGTTCCAGTACATAAGTGTTTTTGCCACATTGAAAATTGTGTTTTGTTCTTGTGTTCAGTGTTTTTGTTGGTTTTTGAAGAAAAGGGATTTTGGGTACAGTACCTTTTTGGTTTCAGACAAGTCTATGTTTTTGCATTACTATGAATGACGGGCATGTGTTAAAACTGTTCTTTTTAGCTACTCCTCAGTTTTTCACTCTTTTATTAAACTCTCTTGTTTACATTGTGTCTTTGTCATTCGTAATTTTGTTTTATGAATTGGTTTTTTTGGTAGGTTGGGCTTGGATGTCCTCCTCCTATTTGTTATGCAGCCTTGACGTTGGATTTGCCAAGACTACTAACAAATTGGGAGGTTTGACGTACCTCCCAACCTACCAAATAGGAAAACCTACTATTTGGTAGTAGTCTTGGAAAATCCAACGTACATAATACCCTCCCTCACGCCGGACCCCTGCCCATCCGCGTTCTTCTGCTGACGTGAGATGTGATGACAAGAGAGGGTCGCTCATGCGCACGTTCGACAGGGATCTGCACATGACGGAACACGGGATGGGCCTTAAGCGGTAACTAAGGTAAACCCCTTTTTCTTCTCTTCTATGCTTTTTTCACCTTCGGTGGTAGTTTTGGTTAATGTACAACGTCTCCTAGAGCAAGATAAGGAGTAGACTCTAGACGTTTTCTTTTTAACCGCGGTTGGAATGACGACATAGCAGTCAAAATAGACAAGTCGTCATTGCAATTAGGTTAATAGCCTTGACGTTGGATTTTCCAAGACTACTACCAAATAGTAGGTTTTCCTATTTGGTAGGTTGGGAGGTACGTCAAACCTCCCATTTGTGTCATCTTGTTGCCTGATACTATATTGGTGTATGCACTTTCCTGGTGTTATGGACCCTGCATGTGAGGTGTTGAGTGGTGGTTAACACTTTCTCCATCTTTGCAGGTTCTGCTTGTGCTCTTCCGCCTCACCCGCCCTCCTCACCTCCATCGGTGCTCCCGGTTTAGAGTGAGTACGACTTCCAGTTTGCATGTGTGTTCCTGTTTACCCATGCTCATTCCCTGGTTTTTATTGGACATTATCTTCACTTACTCCGTCAACGTGCTGCTTATGGTGTGTGTTCTTCCGTTGCAGGTGGGATGCCTTGCTTTCGCCAGGGCTGTGGCTCCCCGTGCTTGGACTGCCACAGGTCCTGCTTACGCCACTCTCAATGTGTGTCCTCTACGGCCTACCTCCCTGCTTTGTGTGGCCCGTGTATGGACCTGGTGGATGTGGTGGACCATCACCCTGGTTCCTCTGACGCGGCAGTGGCCTCTGCATCCCTTCAGTCTGTGTGGGCGGTGGTCTCCCACCACATTAGGACTGTGGGCCACCGTTCCCCGGCCTTTGTTGACGACCGGATCCGCGTCGCCCTGGGCATCCCTGACCCGTCTGGAGGCCGTTTACCTGGCCCTCTCCCTGCTCGGGCCCTCCTCCCTGAGTCCCGTGGTCGGTCGTCCCATCGTCGGGTGGATCCCCAGCTCCGTCCACGCTCTCGCTCTCCTCGTCGCCCGTCCTCTACTGCCCCTCCTCGTCCTCCTGCTCACCTTGACTCCGCCGTTCGCCCTCGTCATGGTTCTCGCCCTGAGGCCGGGGTTAGCGTCTCTGCCCCTGTACGCCCTCCCCTGGCCTCTCCGGATAGGGGCTCTACTACCTTCCGCCCGCTTCCCCTGCACAAAAGACGTCCTCTTCATTTGTCCTCTACGCGCGCGGATGTTCATGCTGTAGCTGGCCCTCTGCTCCCTCCTTCTACTCTGTCCAGGAGGGTCCGCCAGGATGTAGTTGCTTCTCCTCCTACTTCTCCTGCTTCGGTGCCTCTTCTTCCTTCAAGGTCTCGTCCCAAGGTGGAGGTTCCTCCCTCCTCCGCCTCGGTGTCGGGCCGCCCTGTTCTCTCAGCCCCGGGGATCCTTGCTCTGTTTCCCCCCGCGGCTCCTTCTGACCTCCTTTCACCCGGCCGGCCTTCCCCTCCCCCTCATCCTGCTCCTCTTCCTTCTTCTATCCCTGATCTTCGATTACCGGCTCCCCGTGAGGGTACCCCGCCGCTTGACTCGGTAGAGTATAGCGAGGTTTCGGGGTCCCCTTTCTCGGGGGCTGACGTGTCGCTGGAAGAGGGGGATGGTGATGTTTCCCCCTCGGGCGTTAGTGATCGGGGAACGAGACCCTCAGGACGCCACGGCCGTCGTCGCTCGCCTTCTTTGGGCCGCGACGCTGCTGTTTCGTGTCGTGGGTCTCGCTCTCGCTCACGCTCGCCCCTGCGGGCCGAACTATCTTCGGGGGGTCGCCTCTCTCGGATCGATTTTCGGCTATGCAGGGGTGGGTTGTGTCACACTTCGACGCGCGCTTGGAGGCGATGCAAGAATCCCTCTTATCGCGCTTCTTGGCGGTGACACAACCTCAGCGCCTCACCCACCCTACCCCTGCTTTGGTCCCCCTCCCCTCTGCGGTGGACCACATTCCTTCTCGCCCTGCTTCTCCGCCTGCCCGGTCGTCGGCTAGTACTGCTCCTGCCCTGGCTCAGGTGGTTGCCCCTACTGTCTCCCATGCGGGGGTTCTCCGTCTGCTAGGGCAGGGTCCGCGCTTGCCCCCCATCCAGAAGGCCAAGGTCCCGTCGCGGACTATGCCGCTCCTCTATGGCTCCTTGGCTGTTTGGAAGGGGGTGCAGGCCTCCCACCCGGAGCGTGCTACCGACTTCCCGTCAGGTGAGAGGGCCCTACCTTTGGACTGGTCGGTCCAAATTAATGATAAAATGCAGTTCAGGGCGATCAGGGTGGATGGTCAGGTGGCCGACGTGGAGGTGCGGGCGTACCCGACGAGGACTGACCTTCAGTACTTTTCGGTGAAGCCCAAGCCCCCGTCTGCTCCTCGAACTAAGCTCTGGTCAGACTTCAGCCGCCAGGACATCCTTCAGGATGTTCAGTCCCTGGCTGTGTTGACGGGACTGTCCTCCTATGGGACGGGTTTGTGCGACGACGGTAAGCCTGGCTTAGCCGTCGTGCTCGATAATCCTCTCCCATTGGAGGCCTGGTTTGCTGAGGCCTTAGACTTTGCCAACCGTTCCGTCGACAGATCTGTTTCAGTCCCTCCCCCAGAGTCGTCACTGCTTTTGCCTCCTCTGGTATCTGTCGGCGGATTGGATGGCAAGTTCTGGTCCTGGATCAGCGCTCCCAAACTTGAAATTTGTGCTATTGCTAACCCGTTCTTCTCCCACCCAGATAAGTCCTCTGTCGACAGGGATTTTACCTTGCGGCAGAGGGTGGCGAACTTATTGTCTTGTCTTCTAGGTTCCCTCCAGACGTCTGTTCACCACCTGAGGCTTATCGAGGCGACTGCACCTGGCGATCTTCGCGAGGGCTTGGACCACGTTCGGCGGATCCACCTTCAGCTCGCGGTGTCTTTGGTTCCCGAGCTGAAGGCGGTTTTGTGCGAGGCAACTCGACAACGCCAGACGGTAAGGTCCTCGTTCTGCCGGAAGGCCCCTTTGGATATTCGTCAGGGTTTGTTATACTCTGAGCTATATACATCGGGGCTTTTTGCGCAGGATGCTTGGGAACGCTACGCTTCTCTGTCAGCGGACCCTGCTTACGACACGCAAAGACGCGCTGTGTCGCGACCAGGGTCTTCGCAGTCCCGTCCTTCTGCCGGTCCTCTTCGGGGTGCTGCCGCCAATGCTGCCGCCAAGAAAGGGCGCAGGAAAGGGAAGTTGCCGGCCAGAGCGTCGGTTCCGCCTCGCACTTCTGCTCCTGCTCCCTTTCATCCCCGCCGAGAAGGGGCTGGCCAGCCTTCCACTTCCGGCCGCACTTCGACGGGGTCCGACACACGACGGACAGGGGATGGGGTGACCCGCCCTTTTCGGCGAGGTGGGGGGGGTAGAGGTGGTCAACGTGGCTCTTATGACCGCAGGGACCGTACCGGGGGACCCTCCACGTCAAAAAATGTGTAGGTTCTCCAGGTCGGTCTCCTCCTTGTTCTCCTTCTCGCCTCGCAGAAAGGGTCGCTCACCTCATCTCGGGGGCTCCCACAGGTTGTTTTCGCCCTTGCGCCCTTCGGTGGCCGCGAGGGACGTGGGGGCGGAAGATTGCACGGAGGGGTCTAACCTGGAGATGGAAGTCCAGACCCCCACTCAGCTCTTGTCAACGAAGCCGGCCTGTCTCTTCGGAGGTGGCCGACGTGATTACGTCCATGCACGAGCAGGGAATCGTCAAGGAGGTGAAAGCCGGTCAACCGGTTTTCCTCTCCCGTGTTTTTCTGGTACCGAAGAAGGACTGCGACGCGATGCGACCGGTGGTGGATCTGTCGTCCCTCAACGGGCACATCGTGAACACACGGTTTCGGATGCTGACGGTGCACCAGGTACGACTGGCCCTGCGGCCTCTGTCGTGGGTAGTGTCGCTGGACCTCAAGGATGCGTATTGGCACGTTCCTATCCATCCTCGTTTCCAGCGATTCTTGGCCGTTCAGACTTCCGATCGTGTGTTCATGTTCGACAGACTTCCCTTCGGTCTCAACATCGCGCCGCGGATCTTCTCGAAACTGGTGAAGCAGGCTCTGGATCCTCTCCTCAGGAGCGGCCTCCAGATCCTGTTTTACTTGGACGACTGGTTGATAGTTTCAGACACCCTAGAACAGTGCGTCCACGACACCCTCACAGTAGTTCAACACATCACACAGTTAGGGTTCAAAATCAATATTCCCAAGTCACGCCTGACCCCGTCGCGTGTCGTGACGTGGGTAGGTCTCGAATGGGATCTGTTCCAACGCTACGGTAACCCAGAGTCAGCCAAACGCGGTGAAACTTCGCAGGAAGGTCTTCGCCGTGTTGCACTCGGTCTCCCTCACGAGGAGGATCTGGGACTCGTTAGTGGGTTCACTGAATTGGGCCGCTCTGACCATTCCCTTAGGGAGGCTCAGGCTGCGCCGCCTAATACTCATGGGCAACAAGGTGTTTCCGTTGGCCCCTATGGATCGGCTCATGCCGATCCCGCGTACCATTCTCAGACACTTAGGACACTGGGTTGCTCGGGGCACGCTCTCTGCGGCTGTGCCCTGGACCTCCCCCCCGCCGACGATCTGGGTGGATACAGATGCGTCGAGCGAGGTAGGGTGGGGTTACCAATCCAACCTGGGACATCAACGTCACGGCAGATGGGTGGGACACACACACCTACACATCAATGCCCTCGAACTGTTGGTTCCCTTGTTCTTCCTGCGGGACCACGCGCTGGCCCTTCAGGGAAAGTCGGTGGCCTTCAGGATGGACAATCAGACAGCTGTCCACTGTATCCAAAAGCAGGGGTCCTCCAGGTCTTTGACTCTGTTGGGGATCTCCGAGAAGTTGTTCTTCCTCGCGAACCGACACAACATCTCCCTGCACGCCTCCTACCTGCCCGGGACTGCCAACCTGTGGGCGGACGCCCTGTCGAGAGGACAGGGCGTTCTTGTAGAATGGGCAATGAAACAGACTGTATTCGACGACCTCGCGGCTTCCTGGGGTGTTCCGGAGGTCGACTTGTTCGCATCGAAGGAGACGCGCAAGTTGCCTCGGTACCTATCCCTCCGGACTCGTACTCCGGAGGGGGGTCCGGACGCTTTCATGGAAGACTGGAGCAGGTGGCAGTCGATATACATATTTCCGCCACCAGACGCACTGTTGATGTGCAAAGTCCTCGCGAGGCTGCGGCTGTACCGCGGCAGAGTCTGGCTCATAGCTCCTCTGTGGCCGGCCCAGGCTTGGTACTCCCAGTTGAAGCGGTGGTGCCCGAGTCCGGTCCCTCTCCCTCTCTCACACTTCCACTTGAGCCAGGTTGGAGACCTACGGACCTCGTTGGCCTTCGCATCGTGGATGTTCGTGAGGCACGGTGGCTCCCAGTCCACAGACGGGACCTGACTGACTTCCTGAAGCGTTCATGGACGTCTTCGACTTGGGGGACTTACGAGTCCCACTGGAGGTCTTTTACTAGGTGGATACAGGACACTCGCCAGACTGTTAGCTCTCCTTCCCTCGTCCTACACTACTTGTTTCACCTCTTCCGTACACGTCGCTTTCAAGTCAACACTATACGTAACCACTTGTCTGCCATCCGGGAGGTCTTTGAGTCCGTCACTGGGCTGGTCGTTCCACCGAAGGAGCTGGATTCCTTCATGAAGGCTGCCTTCAGGGAGCGACCGCCTCCGCGCCAGATCCCTCCTCAGTGGGATCTGGGGCGTGCTCTGGACCTTCTGGCTTCACACACATATACACGGGACACTACACCGGTTCAGTTGCTCGAGCGTACACTCTTCCTTGTCGCTCTGGCCACTGGGGATAGGGTGTCTGAACTAGCTGCCATGTCACGGTCCCAGGAATGCATGCGATTCTCCCCGTCCTTGAATGTCGTCACGTTAGCCCCCTCCCCTCATTTTGTTGCCAAGAATGAGAGAGAGACCCACGTTTTCAAGCCTTTCACCATCCAGGCTTTAAAGCGTGGGCATACTCACCATGTGTTGTGCCCGGTGCAGGCCTTGCACTCCTATGTTGAGTCTGTGGCGCCGACTTCAGGTACTGCTGTGTGGGTGTCTCCTCGGACTGGTGGGAGGCTCTCGAAGGTACAGATAGGACGCCACATTTGTCGGGTCATTCGTGCCAGTAACCCTGCTTGTCGGGGTTCTGCGCACGATGTGCGGTCCTTTGCTGCCTCCTTACGGTTCCTGCAGACTCGTTCGTTGCCTGACGTCGCCTCGGCGGGTTTGTGGTCTTCTGTCCATACCTTCGTCTCCTCCTACCTCTTCATGTCCATTGTTAGACCCCCTCGGCCTGTGATAGCTCTCGGGAGTCGTGTTTCCTAGGGCTCTCGCGAAGTTGCCTGGTCTTCCCCCCTTGTCACTCTTTCTTTTACTTTGTTTTCTTTGAAAAGGGGGGGGGGGAGTACGGGTTTGCAACACTGGATTACAAGTTTGGGATTATGTTATATGTATACAGTACATAAGTGTTTTTTGCCAAATTGGAAATTGTGTTTTATTTTGTGTTCCATGTTTTTGTTCGTTTTGGAAGAAAAGGGATTTTGTGTACAGTACTTTTTGGTTTAAGACAAGTCTATGGTTTTGCATTACTATGAATGACGGGCACGTGTTAAAACTGCTCTTTTTAGCTACTCCTCAGTTTTTCACTCTTTTATTAAACTCTCTTGTTTAAATTGTGTTTCTTTGTCATTCATAATTTTGTCTTATGCATTGGTTTTTTTGGTATGTTGGGCTTGGATGTCCTCCTCCTATTTGTTATGCAGCCTTGACGTTGGATTTGCCAAGACTACTAACAAATTGGGAGGTTTGACGTACCTCCCAACCTACCAAATAGGAAAACCTACTATTTGGTAGTAGTCTTGGAAAATCCAACGTACATAATACCCTCCCTCACGCCGGACCCCTGCCATCCGCGTTCTTCTCCTGACGTGAGATGTGATAACAAAAGAGGGTCGCTCATGCGCACGTTCGACAGGGATCGGCGCATGATGGAACACGGGATGGGCCTTGAGCGGTAACTAAGGTAAACCCCTTTTTCTTCTCTTCTATACTTTTTTCACCTTCGGTGGTAGTTTTGGTTAATGTACAACGTCTCCTAGAGCAAGATAAGGAGTAGACTCTAGACGTTTTCTTTTTAACCGCGGTTGGAATGACGACATAGCAGTCAAAATAGACAAGTCGTCATTGCAATTAGGTTAATAGCCTTGACGTTGGATTTTCCAAGACTACTACCAAATAGTAGGTTTTCCTATTTGGTAGGTTGGGAGGTACGTCAAACCTCCCAATATGAGTGTATTGTGTTGCATAGTAATTTATATGAGTGTATTGTGTTGCATAGTAATTTATATGAGTGTATTGTGTTGCATAGTAATTTATATGAGTGTATTGTGTTGCATAGTAATTTATATGAGTGTATTGTGTTGCATAGTAATTTATATGAGTGTATTGTGTTGCATAGTAATTTTAGAGATTTTGTGTTGCTACTCAAAAATTATGTACGATGGTTCAGAGCCGTCAAGTAGATATGTAACGCACAGAGTTGTCGAGTAGATATGTAACGCACAGAGTTGTCGAGTAGATATGTAACGCACAGAGTTGTCGAGTAGATATGTAACGGTCAGAGTTGTCGAGTAGATATGTAACGCTCAGAGTTGTCGAGTAGATATGTAACGCTCAGAGTTGTCGACTAGATATGTACGATGGTTCAGAGCCGTCAAGTAGATATTTAACGCTCAGAGTTGTCGAGTAGATATGTAACGCTCAGACTGAATCCCACTTTCTGTGGATGAAGCGGTCTTTAAGGGGGGTGACCTGCTTTTTGTTATTTTTGTCCTTTTCTCTCTTTCTCTGGCTTGTATCCATTCGGCCCCATTCAGCCAACTATTTTAAGACGTTTATCCCCATCTAGGTGTCGATTTCTTCCTGGCGAGCGATAGCGAGCCAGCATTATATGAAGAAATCCGGCTTCGCCGGAGACATTTTTCTATCGAAAAATGTACAAATTTAGCCTGCTGTCAAACAAAACTAAAAAATATGCTGGCTCGATACCGCTCACCAGTAAAAAATTGACACCTGGATGGGGATAAACGTCTTAAAACAGTAGGCTGAATGGGGCCAAATGGATACAAGCCAGAGAAAGATAGAAAAGGACAGAACCAAAACAGGTGACCCCCCCCTTAAGCTTATATGTACTATCATACAAACAAGTACCCTTACTCTCGTGAACGTTGAGTTTCATAAAGTGGGGTACGATTCGAGCTCAAACAATAGTTTCCATATTACTTCGTCCATTGACTCTAAATGGTGCGTGTCATTTTAGTAAGGATATTTTTTTGTATGATAGTACAGTACAGTATGTTAGTGTGTACTCACAGCGATGGTTCACAATCGTCGCTGGGACATATACTAAAAACAGTGTTGGCTTTGGTTGTAGATAAATTCCATATATGCTTTAGATAGAGGTTTACTTTGCACATATTGCAAGTTAGTGCATTGAGTAGGCCTACATGCATATAGCACATTTGAGTGGCATATATACAGTATATATACTGTATATATACTGTATATATACAGTATATATATATATAATTGCAAACCATTTATATTTGTTTTTAATACTGGTGTGTATGTATCTATTATATTTTAGTTGCAATATTTTCTATGCAAAATATTGCAAGCATTTTTTACTTGGTTGTCTTGTCCAACTATTTCAAATGTCACACTAAATTAAATAAAAAAATAGGCTACTTAGGAAAACTAAACCATGCTTAACCCTCTGAGTACCAGCGACGACAATGTGTCGTCGGTAATGTATGTAACGCTAAACCCCACGACGCACAAGTGTCGTCGGGGTTTAATTACTCCGGTCCTATGGCATCTAGAGGGCTCAGATTTGTATGGGAACTGTGTAAGTATCCCACGCAACCATGCCGATGGTTGAAAACTCTCAAAGTCCAACCGCGTGCGCGTGAGCGCGCAAAAACATGGTTTTTGGGTGTTTTGCCTTCAATTTTTTACTCTTGTAAAATTGACTTTCGGGGGCTCCGTAGGACCCCTTTTTGACGTTTTTGACCTTTTTGATTGTTTTTTTTTGGGGGGGGGGGGCGGTCCTTCATTCCTAACCCATTCGCTATTGTTTCTGGATTTTTTTTTTTTTTTCAAAACCTGCTGGTCCCTGATGGTACATTTATTTATAACTAGCTGGGGCTCAGTGGGTTAAGTATATATTCTTTGTTTATGTGTTAATGTGCTTATGTGTGTTTTGCATCAACATAATATATTATTTTATGTGTGTTGTTTTATCACACTACGAAAGCACACAGGGATCTTTGATAATCTGCATCTCTTCACCATTAGTACTTCACATATTGCATTGAGCAGGTTTGTTCAATCAGTTCCGAGGCTTTAAAATATATGGGAACTATTAATCACAAGGGACTGGAGTTCTGGAAAAGGGGCTCCAGTCCTGACGCTATTCTTGACTTGCAGTGTGCTGGCTTTCCACTCACTAAAACATTACGCTTTCCATAATGCAGTTGGGTCGAGTACATGATTAGATTGATATCCAAAATTCGAAAATGGATATTAATCGTGATTGTGTATTCAACCTTTAACTGTGTTGGTGGTGTAATGGTTTAGATGCTTATGTTCTGGGTGTGGTGTCCCGAGTTCGAATCCCGGGAGGACCATATGCTTTCATTAGTTTATTCAAGTGCATTGGGGTTTGTAATTGATGATTAATGTTAAGAACGGGGTGTTACTTAATAATCCAGAAGGGTTGATAGCCTCTGAAGTCCTATTTTAACTAACAAACTGATCGCGACTATACCTAACCGAAGTAAGAAATCACATTGAACTTTCCGCTCATCCCATTAACGCCCACCTTCCGCCCCAACAGCTTGAGGAATACCACGACTCCCCTGCTGGCGATGATGACGAGGACGGAGGACTCAGCGTACCAGCCGGCAAATTTAGAATGGAGGTCATCGATTGAGAGGGGCGGACCAGAGTTGAAGCGTCGACTGTCGAGTAGTTGATTGCTAAATATATCTGGCGATAAAAGACATATTAGAGATTGTTCAAAGTAAAAAAGACCATTTGTTATTTGGTTTGACAGTATTAACATGACGACTCGGATGGAGAACCTGAAGCTCACGAGCCGGCAAGTTTGGAACGGAAGTCATCGGCTGAGGGACGGTCCAGAATTGACCACTTGCTAGTTTCGTTCTATAAGGAAGTTGGAGTTGTAGGTATCAATATTTAGCAGAATTACCAGCTAAAATAAGGCTGTAGTTCATTTATAAATTTCAACATTATTCATTTCAACACACTCTTTAGCCATCAGAAACCTACATCATTATTTTATTTGTGTTTAATATCAATGTAAACAGGCCGAACTTTCTTATAGCCTGAAACTCGCAAGAGGTCAATTGAGGGACGGTCCAGAATTTAGTTTCTTCGACTATCTGCTGTCGATTGAAAAAAAAAAAAAAAATCTTTTAAGTGAAAAGACCAATTGGTTGTTTGATTTTATGGAGAGTTAGTAGACCATTAGGAAGTTTGGTAATGTTTACAAATTTAGAATAGAAGTTATCGACAGAAATTAAAGTGTTTGAAAATTGAGAAGAAGTGAAATTTTGTATTAACCCCTTCTGTACCGGCGAGGTCTTTTTCATTATATTCTGGCTATATTTAGACTACTTTGTGCAGTTTAAGAAGGATCTGTGGTAGTAATATGGGTCAAGTAAGATAATTCGAAGCCTGTTAATTGCTGGAGGCCTTTTCTAAACTGAATAGAATCTTCTAAAAGTAGCCAAAATAAAGTTCAAAAGACGGCACCGGTACAGAAAGGGGTTAATTGACCACTTGCGAGTTTCAGGCTATAAGGAAGTTGGAGCCGTGAGCATCGATAGTAAACACAAATGCAAGCATAATGTAAGTTTCTGATGGATAAATGGTATGTTGAATTGAGTTTTATGTATTTATAAATGTACTACGACCGTATTTTACCTGTAAATTCTGTTAAATATCGTTGTCTGCAGCTCCAACTTCCTTATAGAACGAAACTCACAAGTGGCCAATTAAGCGTTTGAAAATTGAGAAGAAGTGAAAATTGTTATTAATTGATCGATCCGGAAGTGAAGAGACCAGGAATGTGGCATAGCGTCGACAATGCTGAAAAGAGCCGGTTAACCCCTTCAGTACCATGACGCCTTTTCACCTGCGGTTCTGGCTGAAATTAGACGATTTTACGTAGCTTAAGGTTAAGAGGGTTTATTGAGATCGTATTTACCCACTTGAGTCGTATAGGTAGATTATACACTAAAGAAAGTCGTCTAATGGTAACCAGAGTATGATGAAAATTACGTTAAGCTGGAGTCACACGAGCCCTTTTTCAAGCAATTTTTACAGGCAATTATGGTCTGAAGGCTTAAAAAATGACACTTTATCATAATTCAGCCGCCTAACATAATCTACCTTCAGTCTAGTTACCGATACCAGTGCAAAAATGTCCAGAAATAATACGAGAAAAAACTTGCTCATGGAAAATTGACGGAAAAAGCGCTCGTGTGACAGCGGCTTTATGGTGGTGAAGGAGTTAAAGTCTTTTCTAAATTGCTTATGACCCTAGACTTATACTTAGCTTAATAGAGGAGCTTTGAGTGAAACTTTTTGCAACATAGTAAAAGAAACGTGATGTGTGTGTGAATCCTTAGCAAGACATTTTGAGTTTCATCGTCTAAAAGCCGGTATCACACGAGCACTCCCTCAACATTTATCCTCAACACTGGTCTGGCAGCTTATGAGGTCAACATTTACAATGTTTCGGTCACCTACATTCATCTATCAACAGTCTAGTTTCCGAAACCAGTGCAAAATAGTCCAGAAATGTTGCCAGAAAAATGTTGATCATCGAATGTTGACTATAAAAGCTCTCGTGCGATACCGGCTTGGTTAGACTAGGTCATTTGGACGCGGTGGATCAGTAGTCTATTCGCTGTAAGTAGGCGAGAAATCCTGACCTCTAACCTCTGTAACTCACAAACAACTAGAGTAATCCTGACCTCTAACCTCTGTAACTCACAAACAACTAGAGTAATCCTGACCTCTAACCTCTGTAACTCACAAACAACTAGAGTAATCCTGACCTCTAACCTCTGTAACTCACAAACAACTAGAGTAATCCAGCTAATATTTCTACCATTTGAGTTCGTTAAGGAATATATGTGGAAATTTACAGACAATTTGCTCTAGCCCTTTTTACAGACAATTTACAGACAATTTGCTCTAGCCCTTTTTGAGTTACAGAGGATAGAGGTAATGATATATCGCCTATTTTCAGCGAATAGACTACAGTACGCGCCATCGATAAATAGTACTGCACTGCGTAATAAGTTATTAGAGTTATTATTATATTTAGTATCAAAATGTACAATGGTTAAGGTACTTTCTGACACTAGATCTGTTATTCTGACTTACAATTATATATAGGCCTACGGTACTATATATATAGAAGAAAAAAATATATATATATATATGATACTTATCCTTTTCAGTAGGCAATGATGTTTTATTTAACATTATTCTGGCTAACATCAGAAGACTTTACAGAGTACAGGAAGACCCTCCAGCCATCAGAGGGGCACTAACTATCTCAATTAACCCCTTGGAATCCAACAGGCCCTTCTTGGACTCGATACAAACATCTAATAGTAGCCAGAATTGACTTGAAGTATACGTCGGGGTGGCAATGTATATTCTGACGATAAATCTATTAATCCGACTTTTACCATTTTCTTGTTAGGTAGGTACTGTACTTGTGATGGAGGTCGCAGATTATTTGGATCATTGGGTGTAAATTGGCTGCATTATTCAGCATTCATGAAGTCTGATTCTCTCTTTCTAACTCTTTCTAAGTTTCGAGGCTAGCCTTGGTTAGAAAATGGGAGAAGTCGAAACTGCACTGAACTAGCCGGCAATTTTTTTTTCTGCAATATACTGTACAGTCCGCCCTCGGGTAACGCGGGTATATCGTACCGGCCCCAGGGAGCGTTTCGCAAACACGCGTTACATAAAGCAAAGGTTATATGGAAAAAATTCAATTCGTTCTGGCCACTTCCCCAAAGTCCCCTTTTTGACAATTTACCACCCGATAACCTAACAATGTATCTATATATTTGTCAGTATTATTACGTTGGCAACATACCTTCATACTAGGGGTCAATAATATATCCAATTAAGACCATTGGTACTATGAAATGCCATTTATTTGACACAAAAACAATGCCGCTCATCCTTAGTACAACAATAACAAGCAACACGTGTCGTCTACAAGTGTGGCAGGCAGCGGCAGCTTGGCTACAAGTTGCTAAAGTTGCCAACAATCTACCGCCTTCAATACAGTAAATGGCTTTTACTATTATAAATATTATTTGGTAAAATTAAATTAAATTCCATAGAGTATAGTTATAATAAAATGTTATTGCATACAGAAATAACTCGGGTTTAGACTCCCTACTGATACGGCCGACATAGCCACACAAGAACAACACACACACACACACACACACACACACACACACACACACACACACACACACACACACACACACACAAACTGACAACAATAACACACACGATTTCGGTCACTCGGAAAATCAGCTGATGAATCTGGCGCTCCAAATTGACTTGCATTGAAAGTATATTCGTCGTATAAGACCACCCATGGTTTTGGAGGCTTAGAAATGTCTTATACGCCGGTATATACGGGTCTGACGAGTCTGACGTCACCGGCTGAGAGATGCCGAGAGATGCCGACCAGCCGCCACAAGCGTTACCTAAACAAAACCGTGCTAGATGCTGACTCGGCACATTCGGGGTACCATACCCGTGTTAGAGCAAAACCGCGGCACCTAAAGCCGCGTTACCCGAGGGCCGACTGTAGACCACTTAGACTGCAACAAAACTGGTAGCCTACAGGTACTCATTATAAATACGTAATAATAGGTTTGTTTATAAGTTTTTATTGTGTCGTTAGGCAGCTTGCACACATTCATGATGCATGTTTAACCCATTCTGTACCGGCTACGTCTTTTTAACTATTATGGCTACTATTAGACGATTTTGTGCAGTATAAACAGGGCCTGCAGCAGTCAACAGGTTCGAAGTATCACTGAACCCTTTCTACTACCACAGATCCTTCTTAAACTGCACAAAATCGTCTACTCATAGCTACATTTAAATAGAAAAGGGGTTGAGGGTGAGACTTCTAAAATTACGCTCCAATTTCGTACTATTAAAATTTGTACCAATTTTATTTCGGTTTGTGTCCTATTCTGCTCACACTATTTTACAGCGAAGACTTAAAAATTTTAGACCATTTTTTTATAATTTTGAGTTCGTGTACAGTATATATTGTATTTTTAGTTTTCAATAAATTAAGTGACGATTTTGAGTTCATGTACAAATTCTAGTTTTCGATTAATTTAGAGACATATTTTGATGGAGCCATAACCACACTTTGTATATTTTGATGGAGCCATAACCACACTTTGTATATTTTGATGGAGCCATAACCACACTTTGTATATTTTGATGGAGCCATAACCACACTTTGTATATTTTGATGGAGCCATAACCACACTTTGTATATTTTGATGGAGCCATAACCACACTTTGTATATTTTGATGGAGCCATAACCACACTTTGTATATTAATTTAGAGACATATTTTGATGGAGCCATAACCACACATTGTATATTGTGATGGAGCCATAACCACACTTTGTATATTGTGATGGAGCCATAACCACACTTTGTATATTGTGATGGAGCCATAACCACACTTTGTATATTGTGATGGAGCCATAACCACACTTTGTATATTGTGATGGAGCCATAACCACACTTTGTATATTAATTTAGAGACATATTTTGATGGAGCCATAACCACACTTTGTATATTGTGATGGAGCCATAACCACACTTTGTATATTGTGATGGAGCCATAACCACACTTTGTATATTGTGATGGAGCCATAACCACACTTTGTATATTGTGATGGAGCCATAACCACACTTTGTATATTGTGATGGAGCCATAACCACACTTTGTATATTGTGATGGAGCCATAACCACACTTTCTATATTTTGATGGAGCCATAACCACACTTTGTATATTGTGATGGAGCCATAACCACACTTTGTATATTGTGATGGAGCCATAACCACACTTTGTATATTAATTTAGAGACATATTGTGATGGAGCCATAACCACACTTTGTATATTGTGATGGAGCCATAACCACACTTTGTATATTGTGATGGAGCCATAACCACACTTTGTATATTGTGATGGAGCCATAACCACACTTTGTATATTGTGATGGAGCCATAACCACACTTTGTATATTGTGATGGAGCCATAACCACACTTTGTATATTGTGATGGAGCCATAACCACACTTTGTATATTGTGATGGAGCCATAACCACACTTTGTATATTGTGATGGAGCCATAACCACACTTTGTATATTGTGATGGAGCCATAACCACAGTTTGTATATTGTGATGGAGCCATAACCACACTTTGTATATTGTGATGGAGCCATAACCACACTTTGTATATTGTGATGGAGCCATAACCACACTTTGTATATTGTGATGGAGCCATAACCACACTTTGTATATTGTGATGGAGCCATAACCACACTTTGTATATTAATTTAGAGACATATTGTGATGGAGCCATAACCACACTTTGTATATTGTGATGGAGCCATAACCACACTTTGTATATTGTGATGGAGCCATAACCACACTTTGTATATTGTGATGGAGCCATAACCACACTTTGTATATTGTGATGGAGCCATAACCACACTTTGTATATTAATTTAGAGACATATTGTGATGGAGCCATAACCACACTTTGTATATTGTGATGGAGCCATAACCACACTTTGTATATTGTGATGGAGCCATAACCACACTTTGTATATTGTGATGGAGCCATAACCACACTTTGTATATTGTGATGGAGCCATAACCACACTTTGTATATTGTGAAATTATGAAAGCATTACCTACATCCCTTGTCATATCCTCTTTAAACCCTCTTAACATACGAGGACGACTTTCTGCGGTATTCTGGATAGTAGTAGACGATTTACAGGGTAGACAATTATGAAAGCGTTACCTACATCCCTTGTCATATCCTCTTTAAACCCTCTTAACATACGAGGACGACTTTCTGCGGTATTCTGGATAGTAGTAGACGATTTACAGGGTAGACAATTATGAAAGCGTTACCTACATCCCTTGTCATATCCTCTTTAAACCCTCTTAACATACGAGGACGACTTTCTGCGGTATTCTGGATAGTAGTAGACGATTTACAGGGTAGACAATTATGAAAGCGTTACCTACATCCCTTGTCATATCCTCTTTAAACCCTCTTAACATACGAGGACGACTTTCTGCGGTATTCTGGATAGTAGTAGACGATTTTGGTCAGATTAGGAAGGAATGGGACATTTTGCTACCGAAAAATGTACAAAGTTATCTCAAAAGGGGGTCTTGGGGGTGTTTTTTCTTTAAGCTTGATGAGGGTCCAAGGAAGAAACGAAAGATAAAGAAATAATCGTTAAATACAGACATAAAAGTCTCCCATCAACGCTAGACAATGCATGGGAGAGACATAATTTGAACTATAAACCATCATTTTATCTTTACATAGACAACAATTAAAATGTAAAACTTGCAAACTAAACAAACCAAAACTGGGACAAAGACATTATAAAGTCAAATTAACTTATCAAAATCGCTATGTGGAAACAACTACTAAATTTACTAAAATAAAATTTATGAAATAAAAGAACACAAATAATAAATAATAGAGAATATAAACAATGAACTCTCAGGGTGTCAAACCAGAGCAATTTGAGCAGACTTGAATGATTATCTATCTATCTATTTGTTCAGGCCCAATCCCCACTTTTCCTTTTTTTTTTTGGTGGTGGGGGGAGGGGGACTCAAGACAGAGCAAGAATGGGGACAACACAAAACACAACAGAAAACAACGAACACACAAAAACAAAGTACAAATTCACATACATCTAGGTCATCCAGGAGAAGACCCAGAGACCAGGGTCACCAAGGTCCCTCCAGCACTCCCCCGGCTCCCGACCCCCCGGAGAGGTACCTAAAAGCTGCTCTCTCCAAATCAAGTGACGTGTATAAATAAGGTGTCGTCATCTAGTGTGGCGTCAAGGGACTGGATTTCTCACAGAAAGGCTGTAGTCTTGACGTTCCTCTTGACTTACAGTGTGCTGGCTTAATAATCCAATAGGGTTGATAGCCTCTGAAGTCCTATTTTAACTAACTAACTATAGTTATTGTTTTCCAGCTGATGGTAAATTGAATCGCTTAGTAGCTGATTTCTGGATACTTAATGGACAAATATGAAACTACTATGGTTGTGTGTCGTATTAATGCCAATTTTTCATAATTAGCATCATATTTCGCTACAAAATCTACCTTATTGCTGAGTAACAAAGATAGAAACATGATAAATTTACCCTCAGCTGGATTTTTTGTTATTATAGTGAAACCAACACCTTGAAGCTCCACTGTGTCCATCTACTGCGACACATTTGAAGCACCCAACATCTCCAAGCTTCAATCAATAATCTCGGGGCCTTGTAAGAGTTGCAGGCTACTTACTGAACTGCCTATAGTCCCGAGGTTGAGACATAAAAAAATATATATATAAATTTATACAAATTAACTTTGCCTTTGTTTGACACCCTGAATATAAGTAACACCCCGTTGTTGTTGTTGTTTTTTCCTTTGACCCTCAACTTTCCCTTTATAATTGCTGAGGGGCACAGGGCCTTGGGTGGGGCTTTTGTTTCCCGAGCGTTTCTGCACCCTCCTCAGCTCCCTGCCTTTGAGTGGCTTCGGTCACCTGGGCATTATTAGTGGTAAGCTGGGAGGGACCTGTGGGGGCGCTCAGTTGTGGCCTTGGCCTTGCTCGGGACCTTGGGGCTGCTCGGCCAGACAGCCTGGGGAACAGCAACAACAACAACAACAACAAACCCCAATGTACTTGAATAAACTAATGAAAGCATATGGTCCTCCCGGGATTCCAACTCGGGACACCACACCCAGAACATAAGCACCTAAACCAAGTGCAATATCTCCGATGTTGATATTATAGGATACTTAACTCCTCCCGTACCGGTCCCGTCCTTTTGACTTTATTCTGGCTACTATTAGACGATTATATTCGGTTTAATAAGGTCCTCCAGCAATCAACAGGCTTCGAACTATCTCACTTAACCCTTTTTACTACCACAGATCCTTCTTAAACTGCACAAAATTTGTCTAAATATAGCTAGAATGAAATGTAAAGACATAGCCGGTACAGAAGGGGTTACCTCCTGTAGCCTACCAGTGACATATTTTGTTACTTTATTCTAGCTAATATTTAGACAATTTTGTGCAGTTTAAGAAGGATCTGAGGTAGTGAAGCAGGCTAAGCGAGATATTTCAAAGCCTGTTAATTGCTGGGGGCCCTTTTTTAAACTGAATAAAATCGTCTTATAGTAGCCAGAATAAAGTTAAAAGAACGCACTGGTACCAAGTGGGTTAAAGGTGACAAATACCATACTGTACAATATAATGAATGCAAACACCATATGAAGAGCAACACTTTATTAGCAATGTGCAATAATAGGAGTACTTTATTGACGGTGTAATGTTGAAAGTAAACACCATATTGTCAACGTGCAATAATTGGAGCATTTTATTGACAATGTGCAATATTGAAAGTAAATACCCTATGAGGAGGAGCGCTTTATTGATAACGTACAATGATATTAGCAGTTTATTGACAAATGACAATGTGCAATATTGAATATAAACACCATATGAGGAGGAACACTTTATTAATAACGTGCATTAATAGGAGCACTTATTGACAATGTGCAATATTGAAAGTAAACACCATATGAGAAGCACACTATTGTCAACGTGCAATAATAGGAGCGTTTTATTGACAATGTGCAATATTGAAAGTAAATACCCAATGAGGATGAGCATTTTATTGATAACATGCAATAGGAGTAGCCTACTTTATTGAGAGTGCAATAATGAGTACCGTATAAAAAAAAAATCAAATAAGGATAAACGCATGCGAGTCGTTTGTGGAAAAAAGGGAGGGAGTACAGAAAAATAGAATCCGGTTTTCAGTGTTCCGTAATTCAAGATACAGTGCGTAAATATATATGTGGGGTAGAGGGTCAATTGTACGCGATGTTGAGAAAAAACTACCTATCTAACTAAACCTTTCTGTCTGAAAATCTACCTTAGCTAACTTTCTATTAAAAAAATCAACATTTGTATCTCAAAATCTATCTATATCTAAAATTCTACCTTTCTATCTAAAAAAATCTACTGATCTAAAAATCTAGCTATCTAGATCCTGATACTCTCTAGTGGATATTTGGAAGACCGCGTACGAATGGACAACCTACCTAAAGCCGGTATCACACGAGAGCTTTTTCCCTCAACATTTATCCTCCACACTGGTCTGGCAGCTTATGAGGTGCACATGCAACATATTTCGGTTACCTAAATTGATCTATCATCAGTCTAGTTTCCGATACCAGTGCAAAATATTCCTGAAGAGTTTGTTATAATGTAAAACTTGCAAAATAAACAAACCAAAGCTTGGACAAACACAGTAAAAAGAAAAAAAATATATCAAAATCGCTATGTGGAAACAACGCTTAAGCAAAATAATAATGTATGAATAAAAGAACACAATCCACCACATAGGGTGTACATTACTACATGAGCAAGTTGATCTGTTTCCCAAGCAAACTAATCGCACACATAACAACGCAGAAATTTTTTGATCATCGAATGTTGACTATAAAAGTTCTCGTGTGATACCGGCTTAACAGCAAAACATAATATATCTTCTTGTAAGGCCCACACAATTCTCCTTCTCACATTTCCTAAACCTCCCAAAAAGCTAAAAAAATGTATGTGAAAAAGAAATTCCCGACTTGCGCGTTTCGTTCTATAAGGAAGTTGGAGCTGTAGACATCGATATTTAACAGAATTACCACCTACAATACAGTCGTAGTACATTTATGAATACACAAAACCCAATTCAACATACCATTTATCCATCAGAAACCTACATTATTATTGCGTTTCAGTTTCATATCGATGTTCACGGCTCCAACTTCCTTATAGCCTGAAACTCGCAAGTGGTCAATTGAGGAAATTCGTGCCTTTGAGGTGGTTGTAGAAGTTTATTACATGCCTTGGCTGTCGAAGGAACGTATATTAATAAATATAATTATTATACAGTATAAATATAGATATTATATATATATATTATGTATACAATACTGTAATATATATTATGTATACAATACTGTAATATATATTATGTATACAATACTGTAATATATATTATGTATACAATACTGTAATATATATTATGTATACAATACTGTAATATATATTATGTATACAATACTGTAATATATAGTATGTATACAATACTGTAATATATATTATGTATACAATACTGTAATATATAGTATGTATACAATACTGTAATATATATTATGTATACAATACTGTAATATATATTATGTATACAATACTGTAATATATATTATGTATACAATACTGTAATATATAATATGTATACAATACTGTAATATATATTATGTATACAATACTGTAATATATATTATGTATACAATACTGTATATATTATGTATACAATACTGTAATATATATTATGTATACAATACTGTATATATATTATGTATACAATACTGTAATATATATTATGTATACAATACTGTAATATATATTATGTATACAATACTGTAATATATATTATGTATACAATACTGTAATATATATTATGTATACAATACTGTAATATATAGTATGTATACAATACTGTAATATATTATGTATACAATACTGTAATATATATTATGTATACAATACTGTAATATATATTATGTATACAATACTGTAATATATATTATGTATACAATACTGTAATATATTATGTATACAATACTGTAATATATATTATGTATACAATACTGTAATATATAGTATGTATACAATACTGTAATATATAGTATGTATACAATACTGTAATATATATTATGTATACAATACTGTATATATTATATAGTATGTATACAATACTGTAATATATATTATGTATACAATACTGTAATATATATTATGTATACAATACTGTAATATATATTATGTATACAATACTGTAATATATTATGTATACAATACTGTAATATATATTTGTATACAATACTGTAATATATATTATGTATACAATACTGTAATATATATATGTATACAATATAGTATGTATACAATACTGTAATATATAGTATGTATACAATACTGTAATATATATTATGTATACAATACTGTAATATATATTATGTATACAATACTGTAATATAATTATGTATACAATACTGTAATATATATTATGTATACAATACTGTAATATATATTATGTATACAATACTGTAATATATATTATGTATACAATACTGTAATATATATTATGTATACAATACTGTAATATATAGTATGTATACAATACTGTAATATATAGTATGTATACAATACTGTAATATATATTATGTATACAATACTGTAATATATATTATGTATACAATACTGTAATATATAGTATGTATACAATACTGTAATATATAGTATGTATACAATACTGTTACAATACTGTAATTTATATTATGTATACAATACTGTAATATATATTATGTATACAATACTGTAATATATATTATGTATACAATACTGTAATATATATTATGTATACAATACTGTAATATATATGTATACAATACTGTAATATATTATGTATACAATACTGTAATATATATTATGTATACAATACTGTAATATATATTATGTATACAATACTGTAATATATATTATGTATACAATACTGTTATATATATTATGTATACAATACTGTAATATATATTATGTATACAATACTGTAATATATATTATGTATACAATACTGTAATATATATTATGTATACAATACTGTAATATATATTATGTATACAATACTGTAATATATATTATGTATACAATACTGTTATATAGTATGTATACAATACTGTAATATATAGTATGTATACAATACTGTAATATATATTATGTATACAATACTGTAATATATAGTATGTATACAATACTGTAATATATATATTATGTATACAATACTGTAATATATAGTATGTATACAATACTGTAATATATATTATGTATACAATACTGTAATATATAGTATGTATACAATACTGTAATATATATTATGTATACAATACTGTTATATATATTATGTATACAATACTGTAATATATATTATGTATACAATACTGTTATATATATTATGTATACAATACTGTAATATATATTATGTATACAATACTGTAATATATATTATGTATACAATACTGTAATATATATTATTTAAACAATACTGTAATATATATTATGTATACAATACTGTAATATATTATGTATACAATACTGTAATATATATTATGTATACAATACTGTAATATATATTATGTATACAATACTGTTATATATATTATGTATACAATACATAGTATGTATACAATACTGTAATATATATTATGTATACAATACTGTAATATATATTATGTATAGAATACTGTAATATATATTATGTATACAATACTGTTATATATATTATGTATACAATACTGTAATATATATTATGTATACAATACTGTAATATATATTATGTATACAATACTGTAATATATAGTATGTATACAATACTGTAATATATAGTATGTATACAATACTGTAATATATAGTATGTATACAATACTGTAATCATTGGGATGATTATTTGTGCTGTACCTGGTATCAGTGCATTACCACAAGCCCAACGAAACGTCAATGAAATACCCTCATTGTTCCTTGATTAAATAGCACTGTATGAATATTCCCATATTCAAAATATGCTATAGGGGTGCAATGCTTGGTGAGTTATCTGCTCAACAGGTGGCGTTGTGTGTGTTTAAGTGTGAGAGTCCGAGTGTAGGGGGTGATACAGTGAAGCACGGGAACGAGGTGGCTTCAGAGATGGGGTCGTTTCGGGCCATGAGTGAGCACCGTGCCTCATGTGAAGGCAAGATGGCAGGTGCTCGTTGTACTCTACGTGCTTCACATGTCTCACTCCCTTGACTGGAACAAGACCTCACAGGCTTCACTGTTCATTGTAAAGTGGTGAATGTTAAGGCTCTCAGCCTATGCCCGAGAGGAAGTAAGTTGGAATATAGAAAAAAAAAAAAAAAAAAAAAAATAAATAAATGGGAACAGACTATCTCAATCAACCCTCTGACTTCCATATACCCTTCCTATATATATATTTTTTGTTTTAAATATATATATTCCAACTACTCCCTCTCGGGCATAGGCTGAGAGTCTGTACATTCTATAGCTCAACACGGTGAAGCCTGTGAGGTCTCGTTCCAGTCTAGGGAGTGTGACATGTGAAGCACCAACTCACGGTTCGAAGCAGCCCCATCTCTGGAGCTATCTCACCCCATAGACTCGGACCCTCACTCTCAGAACGCCACCTATTGAGCAATTAACTCACTAAGCATTGCCCCCCTGTAGCATATTTTGAATATGGTAATATTCATACAGTGCTATATAATCAGGGAACAATGAGGGTATTTATTTGGCGTTTCGGTGGGCTTTGTGGTAATGCACTGATACTAGGTACAGCACAAACTCCATCCCAAAAATATCTTCCCATTGACATATCGGGATTCGAACCCGGGTCCATTGGATTACCAGTCCACTGGCAAGACCACTCCACCACACCAGAAAACAGAAAAGAAATGAGTAATCGGGTTGGGGAGATTTCCACTTGAGGGACTTTTTTCTTGACCCCTTTCTCCCTCATGTCTAACCCCATTGCTTTTGAGATTTTAAGACGTTTGCCCCATTAGTTTGGTGATTTTAAGAATGTCCGCCCCATTCTGTCAATTTTAAGACCTTTCATGCCATTTAGGTGTTGATTTTATCCTGGCGAGCGATAGCGAGCCTGTAATTTAAGAGTAACCGGCCTTTGGCCGTGACATTTTTCTGCCGAAAAATGTACAAATATATCTTGAAAGGGGGTCAAGGGGGTGACAATTTAAGATTCCTGGAGGAGTAATAAACAAACTAAAAACCTCCCCTTAAAGGGTCAGCATATACCCGAGTTGGACCGTATACTGGTGAACGAGTGACAATTGACCACTTGCGAGTTTCAGGCTATAAAGAAGTTGGAGCCGTGAACATCGACATTAAACAGAAATGCAATAATAATGTAGGTTTGTGATGGATAAATGGTGTGTTGAATTGGGTTTTATGTATTTATGAATGTACTACAACTGTATTTTAGCTGGTAATTCTGTTAAATATCGATGTTTACAGCTCCAACTTCCTTATAGAACGAAACTCGCAAGTTATCCCTTTATTTCAGCTACATTTTATGAAGATTAGGAAGGATGTCGGGTAACTAAAAGGATTAATTGAGATAGTTTGTAGCCTTTTAATGGGTGGGTGTCCCCTTCAGTTTCCTAAAGGGCCTCCAGCAATTAAAGGGGCTTGGAACTATCATACTTAACCCTCTTTGCTACCACAGATCCTTCTTAACCCTCTTTGCTACCACAGATCCTTCTTAACCCTCTTTGCTACCACAGATCCTTCTTAACCCTCTTTGCTACCACAGATCCTTCTTAACCCTCTTTGCTACCACAGATCCTTCTTAACCCTCTTTGCTACCACAGATCCTTCTTAACCCTCTTTGCTACCACAGATCCTTCTTAACCCTCTTTGCTACCACAGATCCTTCTTAACCCTCTTTGCTACCACAGATCCTTCTTAACCCTCTTTGCTACCACAGATCCTTCTTAAACTGCACAAATCCCTAGCTAGAATAACATTAATAAGACGTCGCCGGTACAGAAAGGGTTAACCAATAACTAAGCTACCTTTAAATAATCTATATTATAAATTCAATTGTCTGTGTCTGTCTGTGTGTTCTTTATGCATGGCCACATTTTTTAAGCTAGAGTGTTCATACATGGTATGCATAGTAAGGGGGTCCCTTGGCAGGTTTTAGTGAACAAATATAATTCCCCAGGGTGAAAGGGACGGAGAAAATGGGCGCGAAATCGGAAAAATGACCGTTTGGGGCAGAAGGAGGCCTCCGATCGAAAAGGTGTATGGAACGAAAGTTGTTCGCAGCCCCCCAAAATGGGGGTACGGATGAGGTCAGATCCCAAATCGGAGGTCATTTAGCGGCCGAAATCGAGGTCGCCGTTTAATGAGGCACAGGGAGGTCGAGGCCGGTGATTATGGTAGTAGTAGTATTGTGATGATTGTGGTAGTAGTGATTGATGATGGTGATTATGGTAGTAGTAGTGGTGGTAGTAGTGATGGTGATTATGGTTATTACTCGGGCAACGCCGGGTACCCCTGCTAGTCTACAATATAAACAAACCCATATTAATCATTTTCCTAGAATAACCTAAACCCATCAGCATTTTGGGTATAGACTTCCAAAACACACTTCTTTATATTATTATAAATCTCAGGAGGAATAACACAGACGGTATCGATCAGTATTCCTAAACCTCTTAGCAACCCCAACAACCTCTTCCTCCTCGGTGTCATCCGACTCCCTCCTTCTCTTGTGTGCAACCCTGCGCTTGATCTCACAGACTGAATCATCATTATCTTCAAACAATACTCCAGCTTTGGTGTCCGGTTCACTACGATTGGAATCCGACTCAATGCTAGATTCCTCAGCCGGTGAACTATTCAAGACAGCTAGAAAACCTTGCAGGATGTCAGCCAGTTTGACATGCACATCTAAAAGGCAGGGGCGGCAAATGGCCTTTTTGCACGTCATACCGCATACGAGAGGCTTAAGGGAACTAGTCATTTGAAAGGTATCGCTATCGGTTTGGAATCTCATACAAATTTTGGCAATCATAACGCCCAGTGACCAGGTGTCACTTTGAGTGGAACTTACGCCATTAAGGTAAAGTTCCGGCGCATAATGTTTAAATTTCTTATATCTTGCCTTAGTTCCAGTGGGAAAAAATGTGTTTGGTCCAGACAAGCTAGCCAAACCGAAATCTATTATGGACACCTTACAATCTTCAGTAGTCATGTCCACAATGATGTTATCTAATTTTAAGTCGTTATGAATAATTTGTTTATAATGGATTTCGTCAACCGTAATGACGACACCATTCAGGATCTTTAGCCACTGCCAAATTGGGATGTTGTCATTTAGCATACCATTGAGAGTTTTCCCCGGGCGCAGGGACATCACTATGATCGGCTTGTCCGTCGCCACGGCGAACAAGATCGGGGCCCCTCCAATGCCATCCAAACGGTTGAGCATTCGGGCTTCACGGTGGAATAGGAAGCGGTGGTGGAGTTCTTTGCCTTCCTTTAGGCACGCTGGTTTTCCATCAAAGTCAACCATAGTGACCGATCCATAGGACCCACTGCCTAGCACTGCGCCAATGTTGGATACCTTCGCCCAGATTTCACAATTTGTTAGTATCTTGTTGTTCATTGTATTTATTACAATGTTTATAGGTTAAATCAAACACAAACTGAAAATATATAAGTTAAAAAGTAAAATTAATAACCAACGCCTAATTTCACACCTTACGCACACAACAGACAACTTAATAATGAGTTATTTCTCGAGCGATCAGATACATTCAACAGCCTAAAATATCTACATAGTTGCTTATTGATATTCTCGTCCACATTAAGGAATATTTAACGTTTATTGTTTGTAAATTCATTCTGACATATAAAACGCAATAATTAGCTGGTTTAACTTGCATTTACTTGTAATATACTGTAGAATATTGAGGACATATATGAATTATCATTTAGTTACCCATTTAAATAGATTCGTTTTCTTAAATATGCTTATAAGAAAACGGAATTATTACCGATAACTAAAATATAAAATACGATCAATGGATATGTACAGTACGTATTTTTGTACAATGGTGGTGTTGTTAACTTGTTAGCTCAATGCTCAATGGGGGGGGGGGGGGGGCACGTACCCTCCCTAGAGACCAATATAGTAACAGAAATCGGCCAACCTCCGCCATTTTGGTCCCTTTGTTGCTGATATTCTCCTCTCTTAGAGTCTTTAGGTGCAGGGCGGGCCAATTTCGATCCTCCCTGTTTTACTCCATTAGTTTGTAGATTTTAAGACGTTTCACCTCATTAGTTTGGCGATTATATGATGGTTCAACCCAATAAGGTGTCGATGTTTCCTAAGCGAGCGATAGCGAGCCTTCAATTTGGGAGAAACCGGCCTTTGGCCTGGACATTTTTCTACCGAAAAATGTACACCTTTAGCTGGAATGGGGTCTGGGGGACGTTATTTTTTAGTTTGCAGGGGGTCTGGAGAGGCGTTTTAAAAGTCTAGGGATGAACTAAAACACATTGTTCGAAAATGTCCAAAACAATTAAAACCCTCCATAATTAAACACAATACCAAAATAACCCCCAAGACGTTGCACTAGATCATGTTAAGGGGAGTTTTCCACTTGAGTTTTATTTATATATTTGTTTTTTTCTAGACTTCCTTTGTCCTCATGTTCAGCGCCATTAGTTTTGAGATTTTCAGACGTTCGCCCCATTAGTTTGGCGATTGTAAGACCTTTCGCCTCACTTTTGTTTTCATGTTTACCCATTCTGTATCCTTACTTTATTCTGGCTACCATTAGAAGAGTTTATTCAGCTTAAAATAGGCCTCGTACAATTAACAGGCTTGGAACTATCTCACTTAAGGGGAGGCAGACTGTTTTGCTGGACTTCCTTCTCCCTAATGTTTAGCCCCACTAGTTTTGAGATTATAAGACGTTTGGCCCATTAGTTTGACGAGTTTAACACCTTTCGCCCCATTTCGTTGTCAATTTTAAGACATTTCGTGCCATTTAGGTTTCTATTATTTTCTGGCGAGCGAAAGTGAGCCTGCAATTTTAAGAGGAACCGGCCGAATTTTCTACCGCAAAATGTACAAATTTATCTTGAAGGGGGGTCTAAGGGGTGTTTTTCTAAGTTTGATGGAGGTCTAGCTAGGAAACTAATAAAATATATGAATAAGTGAATTAATAGACCAAACAAACGGCCAGTCTCCCCTTAACAGGCTTGGAACTATCTCACTTGACCATCTTTAGTACCACAGATCCTTCTTAACCCCTTCTGGGCCGACGACGGCTTTTGGGTTTGTTCTAGCTCTTTGTAGACGATTTTGTGCAGCTTAAGAAGGATCTGTGGTAGTCAAGAAGGGTTAAGCTCGGTTCACACATACCCGTCCTGAGCTCCCGTCCTTCCCCGACCACCAAAAACTGTTGGACGGCATCAAACGGATGACCTTGTGTCCCGAGTGGGCCCGAGTGGCCACGTGTGGCCCTGATCCCCGACCTCAACACGTCACCACCGCCCCGGAAGACGGCGCATGCACGGCTAGTGGACGGAGATCTCAACACGTGACCGCCCCGGCAGACGGATCATGGGCGGCGACTTGGTGCCACGACCAGTCCCTTTGGAAGGCGACCTAATAAGTCTGAATACGACCTGTCTGAGACGCACTGTGACGGCACTGCGACGACACTGAGACCACAATATGATGGACGCAGTGTCGTCGGCGATGGCCCCCATCATGCATATATATTGGGGCATGGCACAGAGACACCTCAGTCTCAACCAGCCCGCTGAGTGCCAGCCAATTTTGACGGTGTGCTTTTGCCAGTGCCAGAGTTTTTTTTGTTTTTTTTTGTTTTTTGGCTAAATCTATCAAGTTGGGAGAGAAAGGAAGGATAATGGTAAAAAAAACACTCCCCTTGTCCATTTTCGCCAGAAATCAGGTCCCCGATGGTCCCGAAAGTAGCTGAAAAGACACTATAGAGTATAGACTACAGAGACTTATGGTATCGGAATGTATGGGTAGGAGGGTCGTGGGAGGGTGGTTTGGGGGATGATGGGGGGAAGGTAGAAGCGTAATTGACTCATGTTACAAATATGAAGCCGATTGGTGAGGTAGTTTCGCCACCATGGATTTTCCTTTTTTTTCCTTATCTTCGTACGGATACGCTGGAAGTGGGTGGTTGGAGGCGGTTGGGGGTTTGGTGGGGGGAAGGCAGAAGGGTAAGGGACTTGTCACACAAATATGGAACCGATTGGTGCAGTAGTTTCGCCGCCACAGATTTTCCTTTTTTTTCCTTCTGACGGGACCGACAGTCAGCGAGTGGGTGGGAGGAGGAATTTGGGATTTTTGTGGTGGGTAGCCAAAAGGGTAAGGTACATGTGGTAAAAATATGAAAGCCATAGGTGCAGTCGTTTCGCTGTTACGATTTTTTTTCGGCGAGGACGTATATATACGTCCCTGGCACTCATCGGGTTAAAATTGAAATTTTTCTACCAACAAATGTACAAATTAACAATTAAACCTACGAAGATGCAAGCCAACTGCATGCTACTATACAGTATTAATAAGGGCAGATTTCCACTTGAGGGATTTTTTATTTTGACGGCGGCTTGGGAACTGAGATAGGACCACACGCGGCTGGCTCTTTTATGGACGCTTGGTGGGCAGGGACTAGCGGGGGGCGGGGGGGGGGGGCCCGCGGGGTGATCACGTGAGGCGACGTTGGCACGTCGCAGTCTCAACTTTCAAATATTTTGGTTGGGGCATAGACTACGTCTGGTAGCATCTAGGCGGCGCATAGACGCTTATACACGGCGCCTATGCGCTGACCAGTCATGTGTGTGACGCTTCTGCATAGTAGCCACGTGCGGGCATGCGCGCGCGTCGGCTGCCCAGCCGTTTAGAAACCGGCTGGCGGCCGGCTTTTCCTTAGTATATATCCTACGACAATGTAACTAATGTCTGGGATATTCTTATGTTGTTTCACAGCTTGTAGCTGCCCTTATTCTTAACCAACGCATCTTAGTATATTTTATTCTCGATAGTTGATTGTTTCATTATAATATATAAGATGTAAGTCTAGTGAGAGTGGGAGGAGACGAGCGGGAGAGAGAGACCGGCTGGGGGACGTTGCTTCGCGCGGAGAGTCCAGCTTGGGACGAGCCTGATGTTGCCATATGCTTTTGATCGCAACGTTAGGCTTAGTTTCAACTCACGCACGGGGTAGACGATTTTGACCCGGCAACTGTGTTGAGTGTTGCCAAGCCTGGGATGTATTCTGCATGCCTAGGGCGCGGTCCAGACAGATTCAAGACTCAGAGCTCACCTCACTGTCGTACCCTTCGGACCCCCTTGATATCTATCCCTCTCAACCCCACTTAGAAACTTTCTCTCTTACTTTGTATACCTTCCTTCCACTACTTCACCAATCTATTTAATTATCCCATCCCCTTGATAGACCTTATATCTATTATTGTATTAACGACGAGCTCTCAGATAACTAGATAGGATTTAGGGCCTTATGCAGAGATGTAATTGTTAATGAGACCTAGGAAGCTTTTTTGTTGTCTCATATTTGGTGGTTTCATGCTTGCTAGTGTGTTCTTGTGTCAGGTTAGCAGGGGCTAGACCGGAGGGGAGGCTTTTTGCGATCCTTTAAGTAAAGCCTGCTGGTGCGAGTCCTGTGGACCCGCACGACTTTACTAGGATACCCGTGGGAGTCTGGGGGCATTTTCTTGTCTGTGTCCCTGTGTGTCTAGTGTTGTGTTGTGTGAGGGCCCTTGCCTAGTCCACTCAGCACTGCGCTAGCATGTCTTGCTTTTGTTTTAGGGTCGCCAGGAGAGAGTCAGATACTTGCGATCTGAGTCTCTCAAGAGAGCACCCTTTCAATTAGAATAATTTGGCGCACAGACTTGGGAACGTCCCTAGGCTAGAGCAGGTGGCTCAGCCCGGGTATCCGAAGCCTATATCCTTCCGGCTAGACCTCTGCCGCCTGGCAGATTAACAGCTAGGGGTTTATTATTTCTGTATGCTTGTTATTGTGCCACAGTTTACCGTTTTTGTGAGCATTGTGAGTCAGGGTGTGGCTTAGAGACTCTGTCCGAGCAGGCTTGCCTGACTAAGAGTGAGAAGCACACCTGTATGTGGTTATGTTGCGAGTTGCTGCCTTTATTTAATTATACCTATGCCATTATACACTGTAGGTCCTATCACTAGTATTTATTCCTGCTTATGAGTTGAGAGTTCTCTAAATCCGTAACGTACTTTCTTTGCTAAGCATCAGATCCTACAGTAGCCGCATGCAGTTTAGAACCCCGCATCTTGTCTACCGGTACGATGTTTTGAGGACTGTTTGCTTTCACCTTCTTTCACGCAGGGGTGATTAGTTGTATTAATTAACGTAACGTTAAATGTACTTTCTTCTAATTTGTTATTAAATTGTTTCTGCAATTTTATTCCGTTATCTATCTTTTCCTTGAAGCTTTAAGTCAACTTAATTGTGTGATCTTTTATATAGCCTGCTTGACTATCAGCAGTCTATAGTGCGTGCACCCTGTAACCGAGTCATAGGATACCTTGTTGTCCAGGCAGGACTCTTGACGGTTTAGGGTGGTTTGTTGCCTGGGTTTATAGATAAGGGTTGGATCTAGCGTTTTCCGTTGATGCTTGTTGCCGCATACCTAGTCCAATAGAAAGAGCCCAGTGTTTATATATCCCAGGACGTAACAAATGGCGACCTTGCATAGGATTTACTGAACAGAGGAATATAGTGGTCATTTGTTTTGAGATTCCTTATGATTAGAGGAATACAGTGGACATAGAGTTTTTTTTTTGGAGCAACCAATATAACACATTAAAGACTTTAAATAACATTAGTATATACATACTTGCATAGGAGATAAGGCACATTCTATAACCGTGATAATTACTGCAGTACACAAACATGTCTAATACATCAGAACACAGTGGTGGGTCAGGTCACGATACGGGCTCGGAGGGAGAAAGGCCTGTGGAGTGGCTAGTCGATAGCGAGGAGGGTGCTAGAAGATTTTTAGAGGTGCCCCTTACCGCTGCCAGGGTGTTGAAGCTGAATAAGTATGGCTTAAAGTGTGTGGCAGGTCTTCAGGGTCACCAGGGTTTAAGTGGCATGAGGAAAGATCAGCTGAGGACTTTGATATTGGGTTTAGAAGGGAGAGACCTGGGTGGAGAGGCGACTGGGGGCCCCGGTCCCCAGCCCCCCCTCCACTCACCCCCGTATCAAACGTCAGGGTGCCTGAATTTAGTACATACCCCCAAGTTGATGGTCAATGGCAGCGTGGAATTCAATCACAGGGACCCTCTCCATTAAATGCACCTTCCCCTCCTCAAGGGTTGACTCCAGATTTGTTGTTTCGGCTTGAGATGGCCAAGGTTGAGGCCGCTAGAGCTCAGGTTGAGGCCGCCGAAAGACAGGTTAGTGTGCAGGCTGAGGTTGCTAGAGCTCCAGCTGAGGCTGCAGAGAGAACAGCTATACGAGAGGCTGAACTGCAGGCAGAGTCTACTAGGTATCGGGCTGACAGGGAGCTGGAGAGATCTCGAGTGGAGGTAACAGGGCGAAATATTGGGGGAGGTAACCGACATCGGGACCAATCATTGTCGCACCTGCTTAAACTAGTTCCTGTGTTCGATGAATTAGGTGTGGCTGAGTTTTTTATGCGATTTGAGAAGAAGTGTCAGGAACACCAGTGGCCTCAGGAAAAGTGGGCAGCATTAGTTTCATCAAGACTCCTAGGAAAGGGGCTAAAAGCGTATGATGCACTACCTTTAGAGTCCTGTGTAGTTTATGATGAGCTAAAGAAGGCTGTGCTACGGGCCTATGAGTTACAACCAGAAACTTACCGCTTGAAGTTTCGGGGTGTTACTAAGGGCAAGGATAGTACCTTCCTAGAACACGCCCGGGACTTGTCTGATGCACTACGACATTGGCTGCGTTCTGAGAGGGCAGCTACTTTTGAGGAGTTGAGTGAGCTGGTTCTCTTGGAGCAGTTCTTTAAGTGCACAGGCGGGGACTTAACATTAAATATAAAGGAAAAAAATCCTAGAACTCTCCAGGAGGCAGCAGAAATGGCTGACCGCCGAGTGTCATTAATTCGAGGGTGCGAAGCAGCAGCTAGGAGTGAGTCGGGTGCAAAGGATCGTACCCCTCCCCCTCCCAAGAATTTTGATACACATAAATACACAAAACCATCTAGCACTGACAATAAAACTGAACATAAACCAAATACCGTCCCGTATAAGAAGTCTAATGGTACCTCCCACTCCCAAGGGAAACCAGAGAGTAAAGAGTGCTTTGCATGTCACAAGGAGGGTCACTTTGCAAATGCTGGTCCGAACAAGCCACCAAACAAGGTTGTGTCATTGGCCCGCAGCATAGGGGTGTCGCCTATATCTTCTGAGTTTGCCAAGGGTAGTTCGTCAGAGGGTGGGACACAGCCTGTGTTCAAGAGTCCGGAAGGCTCGAACCCTGTCCGCGACGTCTTTGGGGGTCATAGAGGGCATGGTTTTGTGAGGTGGGCTGGCGAAAGGCGAGGAGTTAAGCTATTGCGTGATACTGGGGCTTCTCAGACCTTGTTAAGGAACTTTACTGGTAGACCGATTAACGCTGCTCGGGTGGTGGTAGTTCAGGGGATCAATGCTACGAAGTCCTACCCGCTGGTGCGGATGGAGCTGGAGGTGGGTGGTGTGGCGAAGGAGCTGGATGTCGGAATTGTAGAGAACTTGCCTGTTGGGGGCGTCGACCTCCTCCTCGGCAACGACTTTGCGGTGCCTGCTTCTAAGGTTTCACCCTTGGTCGTTGCCGAGAAGGCGGCCGACGTTAGTAGGGAGGAACATGAGTGGGTTGAGAAGTGTAGCGTACAAACCATGGCGTGTGTTGTGACGCGTTCTCAGACATCCGGAGCCTTGCAGCCACCACCTCAGTCTATCAAACCGCGGAGGAAAGGTCACAAGAAAACGGGAAGTGTTGGTCAATTGGAGAGTTTTGAGCCGGCAGTGTTTCTTGGTGACTCATTATTGGCACCTATGTTAGAGTCTGGAGAGGCCCCGGGGCCTGTCACCGCTAGTGCAGGTGCAGGGCAGGAAGAGACTCTGCGACAGCATCGTTATGCGCAGCGTGAGGAAAGGATGGCTCAGCGGGACATTGGAGGTGGAAATAAATTATTTAAGATGAACTTGGATAATCTCGCACCTGCTGATATATGTTCCTTGCAGCTGGAAGATCCTGAAGTCAGGGCGTGTGGTAATGGTGCTGTCGAACTGGAGAGCGATGGGGATGCGCAGCCTGGTGATTTTTTCTTGTCCGAGGGGATCTTGTATCGGAGACATCAGGATCCCAAGAAAAAGTGGGATGGCGGGTCAGGATTAGTGGACCAGTTAGTAGTACCGAGGGTGTGTCGTGAGAGCTTATTGAGATTAGCTCATGATGTGCCTTTGGCAGGGCACCTGGGGGCACGTAAGATGGAGGCAGCTCTGAGCAAGCTTTTCTGGTGGCCTGGGTTAAAGGCGAGTGTCGTGTCATGGGTGTGACAGTGTCACACTTGTCAAGTTGTTGGGAAACCCAATCAGGTCATCCCGAGAGCCCCGTTACAACCCATCCCTGTTATTGGGCCGCCCTTCAGCAAAGTAGTTATCGATATGGTTGGCCCATTGCCCCCCACTAGTGCCGGCAATAAATTTTTACTAACTGTAATGGATGTAGCAACACGGTATCCAGATGCTTACCCCATGCGCAACGGGATGGCTAAGACTGTTGTCAAAAACCTACTTGTCTATTTCTCTCGTTATGGCTACCCTCAGGAGATCCAGTCTGATCAGGGATCCAATTTTACTTCTGCTCTGTTTAAGCAGACCATGCAGCAACATGGGATAGTGTCTGTGGTGTCATCTGCCTACCATCCCGTGAGTCAGGGAGTTTTGGAAAGGTGGCACTCGACTCTCAAGAGTATGTTGCGGTGTTATTGCATGGAAAATGGGAAGGACTGGGATCTAGGTCTCCCATACGTATTATTTGCTGCGAGAGAAGTACCTGGGGAGAGCTTGGGATTTAGCCCGAACGAGTTGGTTCTTGGACACAGGGTCAGGGGGCCCCTCCACATAGTCAAGGAGATCTGGGAGGGAGTCACAAAGCCATGCTCGCTTCTAAAGTATGTAGTTGAAAGCCGTGAGAGAATGCTAAAGAGCTTGGAGGTAGCAGGTCGGAACCTTAAGAGTTCACAAGCTCAGATGAAGGACAGATACGACCAGAAGGTGAAGCTGAGGGAGTTTGAAGTAGATCAGGAGGTACTGCCTGCTTGCTAAAAAATTTGCTAATGATAGATTAAAATCCTCACAAAATGACGAAGAACGGCTGAAATTTGTAGAGCTACGACGCAAAGCCAAAAAGTTAATTAAGCAAAGTAAAAAGACCTTAGAGTTACATATTGCGAATCAAAGTAAAACAAACCCGAAAGAATTCTATAGTTATATCAGAAAGAAAAAAGTAGTTACTTCAACTGTTGGACCGTTAGTCGATGAAAATGGAGAATACACCACAGATGAAGAACAAATGAGTAATGCCCCCATTACCTACTTTGCATCAGTTTTTACAACAGAAGACCTCAGTGATATCCCTACACCATCGCCGATTCAGATTGATAATTCAGATGTTTAAGCAATATCACCGTTACAGAGAGAAGTATTGAATTGTTTAGATAAACTCAAGGTAAATAAAATGCCTGGACCTGATACAATCTCGCCTAGAGTTCTAAAGGAAGCTAAGGATGAGCTCTCTAAACCACTGACATTACTATTCAATAAATCCTTGCAGTCTGGAACTATGCCCGATCAGTGGAAGCTAGCCAACGTAACACCGATATTCAAAAAGGCAGCAAATCCCTATCCAGTAACTATCGTCCAATTAGCTTAACCTCAGTTGTATGTAAAATGCTAGAAACTGTCATACGAGACAGACTCGTAAATCACTTAGAGGAAAATAACATACTTAAAGATACTCAACACGGCTTTCGTAAAAAACGTTCCTGTTTAACAAACCTCTTAGACTTCTTCCACGATATCCTCAACCTCTACGATGAGAGTAAAGCTGTAGATATTATATACCTTGATTTTCAAAAGGCCTTTGACAAAGTTCCCCACAAACGTTTACTGCTAAAACTAAAAGCGCATGGAATACAAGACGGTGTGTTGAAATGGATAGAAAATTGGCTCAGCGACAGAAAGCAAAGAGTAGTCATAAACGGTAAGGCATCAAAATGGACCAATGTAAGTAGCGGGGTACCCCAGGGATCGGTACTAGGACCAATTCTCTTTCTAATTTACATCAACGACATAGATGAGGGTCTCACCTGTACAATCTCAAAATTTGCTGACGATACAAAAATTGCAAATAGCGTACTCTCGAAAGAACAAGTTGACGATATGCAACACAATCTAGATAAATTGTCATGTTGGGCCCAAATTTGGCAAATGAGTTTCAATGCGGATAAATGTAAAGTACTACATATCGGATACCTAAATGAGAAAGCAAACTATTCGATGAATGGCACTCAGCTTAAGAATGTAAACAGAGAAACCGATCTGGGAGTAACAATATCGAGTAACCTAAAACCGAGTCAACAATGTTCAGAAGTTGTTAAGAAGGCAAACAAAATAATTGGCTTTATAGGCAGGTCATTTGAGCATAAATCCAAAGAAGTTATCCTAACCCTTTACAATTCCTTAGTCCGCCCTCTTCTGGAATACTGCGTTCAATCCTGGTGCCCTTATTACCAAAAAGATATAAACAAGCTAGAACGAGTTCAACGTAGAGTTACCAAAATGATACCTAGCCTAAAGAACAAACCATACGAAGAGCGTCTTAGAGAATTAAATCTATTTCCTTTAACCCAGCGCAGATTAAGAGGCGACTTAATTCAAGTGTTCAAAATCATCAAAGGCATCGACAATATGAACTGTAGTAAGTACTTCACTATCGACCAATCTAATTACACGCGGGGAAACGTTGCAAAATTATTGGTAAATCTTTTAACTCGCACGAATCTAAGAATTTCTTCTTCAATCGAGTTGTCAACTTGTGGAATGGGCTTCCCCGAAACGTTATAGACTGCATCACCGTTGATTCATTTAAACTCCGCCTAGACAAATATCTCGCATCAAACCCGCGACTGACTGCGTTTGTAAATGAATAACTTTATTTTATCCCCCCCTCAGTTACTAACCCATCTGTCCCCTACTAACTTCCTAATCCTGCCACGGACATTAGTTCCAGGGCAGTAATTCCCTTTCCAATGTTCCCTTACCCACTCTAAACCACTGTTTGGACACTTGATCCTCAGTGTTTTGGAGGACAAGCAACCTAGAAGGGTCACTGGATCTGTTGTTGCTTGATTTCCTTTGTACTCCTTTGTACTCCTTTGTACTCCTTTGTACTGATACTACTGCCTCTGGTGGGACACCCCTTGTCTGCCAAGTATTCTGGTCCGTATCGGGTTGTAAGGAAGGTTTCTGATCTCGACTATTTAGTAGCTACTCCTGATCGTAAGAAAAAGAACCAACTTTGCCATGTAAATCTGATGAAAGAGTATGTGAGGCGCCCCTCCGAGCCTCTCACTGTCCCGGTGTTGATCTGCAGCGATCGTGGTGGAGAAGGAGGAAGGGACAGTCAAGCTGCGGGGGAGGATAATTGGGATTGTCATGTTTCCGCGGATCAGTGGGCGGGGAATTCTAGACAAGTGGCTCACGAGTTGATATTGCACCTGCCTGAGCAACAGCGTGTACCTGTGCAGCACTTGTTTGATTCAAACCCAGCTGTTTTCGCGGAGCATCCTGGCCTCACTACTCAAGCGGTGCACGATGTCGATGTTGGGGACCACCCACCCTTTAAATCAGTGCCATACCGTGTTCCCCCTATTAAATTACCAGCACTTAGGGAAGAGCTGGATTATATGCTGAAACGTGGGCTGATTTCTGAGGGTACAGTTAGGTGGACTTCCCTAGTCACACTGCAGCCCAAACCAGATGGCAAGGTGCGGTTTTGTATAGATTTCCGCAGGTTGAATGGTTTAACCCCCACAAATGCCTACCCTCTCCCTCGCGTGGACGACAGTGTGGATAAGATAGGAAAGGCTAAGTTCCTCACTAAGATAGACCTTGTTAAGGGTTATTGGCAAGTGCCCTTGTCTGAGCGAGCGCGAGAGGTGTGTGGGTTTGTGGTGGACGATGTCACATATCGTTGCCATGTTATGCCATACGGGCTGAAAAATGCCCCTGCAACGTTTCAGAAATTAATGAACGACATTGTAGCCGACATTCCCAACTGTACGGTGTACCTAGATGATGTCATAATATACGACGATGATTTTAACAGTCACTGTGCTCACATCGGACAGCTTTTTAATAAACTGAATGAAGCAGGTTTGGTGGTAAACCTGGGTAAGTGCGATTTTGTCAAAGCCACAGTTTTGTAGCTGGGGTTCGAGGTGGGGATGGGTCAGGTGTGCCCTCCACAGACAAAGATCAAAGCCATTGATCAGTTTCCCCAGCCTACGACTAAGAAACAAATCATGCGGTTTCTAGGTATGATAGGCTATTATCGTCGCTTCATCAAAGGCTATTCGACTGTACTTGCACCTTTAACTGACTTATTAGCTAAGGACAAGAAGTTCCGGTGGTCTCCTGAGTGTGCAGAGGCGTTTTCCTTGGTGAAACACCTGTTATGTACCCACCCCATACTCAGGGCCCCAGACTTCAGCAGACCTTTTCAGCTGGCGACTGATGCCAGTGGCGTAGGGGCTGGGGCTGTCTTGTTACAGACAGATGATGAAGGTATCGAACATCCAGTGAGTTTTTACAGTAAAAAATTCAATAGTGCACAAAGGAATTACTCTGTAATTGAAAAAGAACTCCTGGCGATAGTGCTGGCGCTCAGGCACTTCGATGTATATGTTCCTGCTTTCGGACCAGTCGTAGTGGTTTATACCGATCATCACCCTCTGAAATTCTTGAATCAGTTTCATAACCGGAATATGAGGCTGACCAGGTGGTCACTCATGCTTCAGGAGTATAATCTGGACATACGCCATATTGCCGGTTCTGATAACGTGATAGCGGATTGTCTATCAAGGGTGGATGATGTTGGTTAGACTGCCACAGGATTGAGGGTTGAGTGTGGAGGAAAATAGGCTGTCACTGTAGTTCAGCCGGAAAAAAAATTAAAAAAGCAAAAACCTTATATAAACTCTTTATTTTTATAACGTGTAGAATTTTGTATAAGATGTTGTAGCAGTATCTAAGTTGAATGTTTTCGCTTATTGTCGCTAAGTTAGTTGAACTTGCTCGGTGGAGCGCAACAGTCTTTATTTTTTGTATATATAGTGCCTTGTGTCGCCACAGTGTGTGGTACTATGAGAAGCTTTCTGTTAGATATGAAGAACTTAGTCAAGGGTCTTATATCTTGGGGGAGGTGTGACGCTTCTGCATAGTAGCCACGTGCGGGCATGCGCGCGCGTCGGCTGCCCAGCCGTTTAGAAACCGGCTGGCGGCAGCCGGCCGGCCGGCTTTTCCTTAGTATATATCCTACGACAATGTAACTAATGTCTGGGATATTCTTATGTTGTTTCACAGCTTGTAGCTTCCCTTATTCTTAACCAACGCATCTTAGTATAGTTTATTCTCGATAGTTGATTGTTTCATTATAATATATAAGATGTAAGACTTGGGAACGTCCCTAGGCTAGAGCAGGTGGCTCAGCCCGGGTATCCGAAGCCTATATCCTTCCGGCTAGACCTCTGCCGCCTGGCAGATTAACAGCTAGGGGTTTATTATTTCTGTATGCTTGTTATTGTGCCACAGTTTACCGTTTTTGTGAGCATTGTGAGTCAGGGTGTGGCTTAGAGACTCTGTCCGAGCAGGCTTGCCTGACTAAGAGTGAGAAGCACACCTGTATGTGGTTATGTTGCGAGTTGCTGCCTTTATTTAATTATACCTATGCCATTATACACTGTAGGTCCTATCACTAGTATTTATTCCTGCTTATGAGTTGAGAGTTCTCTAAATCCGTAACGTACTTTCTTTGCTAAGCATCAGATCCTACAGTAGCCGCATGCAGTTTAGAACCCCGCATCTTGTCTACCGGTACGATGTTTTGAGGACTGTTTGCTTTCACCTTCTTTCACGCAGGGGTGATTAGTTGTATTAATTAACGTAACGTTAAATGTACTTTCTTCTAGTTTGTTATTAAATTGTTTCTGCAATTTTATTCCGTTATCTATCTTTTCCTTGAAGCTTTAAGTCAACTTAATTGTGTGATCTTTTATATAGCCTGCTTGACTATCAGCAGTCTATAGTGCGTGCACCCTGTAACCGAGTCATAGGATACCTTGTTGTCCAGGCAGGACTCTTGACGGTTTAGGGTGGTTTGTTGCCTGGGTTTATAGATAAGGGTTGGATCTAGCGTTTTCCGTTGTTGCTTGTTGCCGCATACCTAGCCCAATAGAAAGAGCCCAGTGTTTATATATCCCAGGACGTAACACGTGGGTGACCCGCCCTTGAACCGATTTTGGCGGTTGGTCCGTCCTGATCCGTTTATTTTAGGTATGTCAATAATGTTCGGCTCCTTCGCCGCCGCGGCCCGTGTTGTGGTGTCACTGTACGTTCATGAACAGACCATACCCGTTTATGTAGGAGTCCTTGCACGATTGCATACGTTTTCAGTGGTCGGGGAAGGACGGGAGCTCAGGACGGGTATGTGTGAACCCGTTTAAGGCGAGTTAGTTTGAAGCCTGTTAATTGCTGGATGCCCTTTTCTAAACTGATTATAATCGTCTAATAGTAGCCAGAATAAAGTAAAAAAAGACGTCGCCGGTACTGAAGGGTTTAATGATATGGTTTATTTATTAATTGGTTAACCCTTTCTGTACCAGCGACGTCTTATTAACCCTCTCCGACATATGACGCGATTTTGAGCCTATTGGGGATACTTTAAAGCCTTTGTTACCATCAGGGGTATTTATAAACCTTTAGTTTAGTTACTTCAACCTCTGCAGTTGTCTTTGAGTTAGCTGTGTTGAGCGTATTGGGGATACTTTAAAGCCTTTGTTACCATCAGGGGTATTTAGAAACCTTTAGTTTAGTTACATCAAGCTCTGCATTTGTCTTTGAGTTAGCTGTGTTGAGCCTATTGGGGATACTTTAAAGCCTTTGTTACCATCAGGGGTATTTATAAACCTTTAGTTTAGTTACTTCAACCTCTGCAGTTGTCTTTGAGTTAGCTGTATTGAGCCTATTGGGGATACTTTAAAGCCTTTGTTACCATCAGGGGTATTTAGAAACCTTTAGTTTAGTTACTTCAACCTCTGCAGTTGTCTTTGAGTTAGCTGTGTTGAGCCTATTGGGGATACTTTAAAGCCTTTGTTACCATCAGGGGTATTTATAAACCTTTAGTTTAGTTACTTCAACCTCTGCAGTTGTCTTTGAGTTAGCTGTGTTGAGCCTATTGGGGATACTTTAAAGCCTTTGTTACCATCAGGGGTATTTAGAAACCTTTAGTTTAGTTACTTCAACCTCTGCAGTTGTCTTTGAGTTAGCTGTGTTGAGCCTATTAGGGATACTTTAAAGCCTTTGTTACCATCAGGGGTATTTAGAAACCTTTAGTTTAGTTACTTCAACGTCTGCAGTTGTCTTTGAGTTAGCTGTGTTGAGCCTATTGGGGATACTTTAAAGCCTTCGTTACCATCAGGGGTATTTACAAACCTTTAGTTTAGTTACTTCAACCTCTGCTGTTGTCTTTGAGTTAGCTGTGTTGAGCCTATTGGGGATACTTTAAAGCCTTTGTTACCATCAGGGTATTTAGAAACCTTTAGTTTAGTTACTTCAACCTCTGCAGTTGTCTTTGAGTTAGCTGTGTTGAGCGTATTGGGGATACTTTAAAGCCTTTGTTACCATCAGGGGTATTTATAAACCTTTAGTTTAGTTACTTCAACCTCTGCAGTTGTCTTTGAGTTAGCTGTGTTGAGCCTATTGGGGATACTTTAAAGCCTTTGTTACCATCAGGGGTATTTAGAAACCTTTAGTTTAGTTCCTTCAACCTCTGCAGTTGTCTTTGAGTTAGCTGTGTTGAGCCTATTAGGGATACTTTAAAGCCTTTGTTACCATCAGGGGTATTTATAAACCTTTAGTTTAGTTACTTCAACCTCTGCAGTTGTCTTTGAGTTAGCTGTGTTGAGACTATTAGGGATTCTTTAAAGCCTTTGTTACCATCAGGGGTACTTAGAAACCTTTAGTTTAGTTACTTCAACCTCTGCAGTTGTCTTTGAGTTAGCTGTGGGCAGAACACTAATGTTGGAGAGGTAATTATAAGAGTGAGAGAACTCTATTTCTTATTGCTAATCTGGCAACCTCTGCGTCATAAATGCGTGAAAGGGTTAATGTTATTCTAGCTAGGGATTAGTGCAGTTTAAGAAGGATCTGTGGTAGCAAAGAGGGTTAAGTATGATAGTTCCAAGCCCATTAATTGCTGGAGGCCCTTTAGGAAAGTGAAGGGGACACCCACCCATTAAAAGGCTACAAACTATCTCAATTAATCCTTTTAGTTACCCGACATCTTCTCAAAACTTCATAAAATCTTCATAAAACGTAGCTGAAATCAAGGGATAACTGAGGGAGGTTGTCAATTGCCGACATGCGAGTTGCGTTCTATAAGGAAGTTGGAGCTGTAAACATCGATATTTAACAGAATTACCAGCTAAAATACAGTCGTTGTAAATCCATAAATACATAAAACCTTCATCCTTCTTAAATACAGTCGTAGTAAATTCATCAATACATAAAACCTTCATCCTTCTTAAATTTCATAAAATCTTCATAAAATGTTGCTGAAGTTAAGGGATAATTTTGTGATATTGTCGATTCTCTCTCGTTCACCAGAATATAGTCTAAAACCGGTATCACACGAGCGATTTTTCCCTCAACATTTTCCCACAACACTGGTCTGGCAGCTTATCAGGTTAACATTGGAAATACGTCAGGTCACCTAAGTTCATCTATCATCAGTATAGTTTCCGATACCAGTGCAAAATATTCCAGAAAAGTTGCTTAAAAAATGTTGATTATTGAATGTTGACTATATAAGCTCTCGTGTGATACCGGCTTAACCCTATTCGATGCAGGGCGGTACTATTTGGAACCTCCTTGTTATACTCCATTAGTTTGGAGATGTTAAGACGTTTCACCTTATTAATTTGGTGATTGTTACACACTTCACTCCATTCAGGTGTCAATTTTTTCTGGGCGAGCGATAGCGAGCCTGCAATTAGGGAGAAACCGGCCTTCGGCCGGGAAATTTTTCTACCGAAAAATGTACAAACTTAGCTTGAAGGGGTTTGGGGGAAGATTATTTAGTTTGAAGGTAGTCTGGAAATACACCTTCCTAAGTCTAAACTAAACTAAAAATATATTGTTGGAAAAATAAATAAAATCTTCAATAATAATTAAGCAAAATACCAAAATAACCCCCAAAACGTTGCACCAGATAGTGTTAACTCCCATTATCCACCCTTCTCTCTTACTAAACGTTGCACCAGATAGTGTTAACTCCCATTCTCCACCCTTCTCTCCTACTAAACGTTGCACCAGATAGTGTTAACTCCCATTCTCCACCCTTCTCTCTTACTAAACGTTGCACCAGATAGTGTTAACTCCCATTCTCCACCCTTCTCTCCTACTAAACGTTGCACCAGATAGTGTTAACTCCCATTCTCCACCCTTCTCTCTTACTAAACGTTGCACCAGATAGTGTTAACTCCCATTCTCCACCCTTCTCTCCTACTAAACGTTGCACCAGATAGTGTTAACTCCCATTCTCCACCCTTCTCTCTTACTAAACGTTGCACCAGATAGTGTTAACTCCCATTCTCCACCCTTCTCTCCTACTAAACGTTGCACCAGATAGTGTTAACTCCCATTATCCACCCTTCTCTCCTACTAAACGTTGCACCAGATAGTGTTAACTCCCATTCTCCACCCTTCTCTCTTACTAAACGTTGCACCAGATAGTGTTAACTCCCATTCTCCACCCTTCTCTCTACTAAACGTTGCACCAGATAGTGTTAACTCCCATTATCCACCCTTCTCTCCTACTAAACGTTGCACCAGATAGTGTTAACTCCCATTCTCCACCCTTCTCTCTTACTAAACGTTGCACCAGATAGTGTTAACTCCCATTCTCCACCCTTCTCTCCTACTAAACGTTGCACCAGATAGTGTTAACTCCCATTCTCCACCCTTCTCTCTTACTAAACGTTGCACCAGATAGTGTTAACTCCCATTATCCACCCTTCTCTCTTACTAAACGTTGCACTAGATAGTGTTAACTCCCATTATCCACCCTTCTCTCCTACTAAACGTTGCACCAGATAGTGTTAACTCCCATTATCCACCCTTCTCTCCTACTAAACGTTGCACCAGATAGTGTTAACTCCCATTCTCCACCCTTCTCTCCTACTAAACGTTGCACCAGATAGTGTTAACTCCCATTATCCACCCTTCTCTCCTACTAAACGTTGCACCAGATAGTGTTAACTCCCATTATCCACCCTTCTCTCTTACTAAACGTTGCACCAGATAGTGTTAACTCCCATTATCCACCCTTCTCTCCTACTAAACCCAATCCTCTACCCATGGTTCTCATTTTTACCTCCCTCACCACACCATCCATATATACTGTACATTAAGGAGGGATGGACCGGTTTTTACCTCCCTCACCACACCATCCATATATACTGTACATTAAGGAGGGATGGACCGGTTTTTACCTCCCTCACCACACCATCCATATATACTGTACATTAAGGAGGGATGGACCGGTTTTTACCTCCCTCACCACACCATCCATATATACTGTACATTAAGGAGGGATGGACCGGTTTTTACCTCCCTCACCACACCATCCATATATACTGTACATTAAGGAGGGATGGACCGGTTTTTACCTCCCTCACCACACCATCCATATATACTGTACATTAAGGAGGGATGGACCGGTTTTCTGGACCACTTTCTCCCTCATGTTTAGCCCCGTTAGTTTTAAGATGTTAAGATGTTTGCCCCATTAGTTAGTCGATTTTAAGACTTTCCTCCCCATTTCTTCGTAATTATTTAGACCTTTCGTGCTATTTAGGTGTCGATTTTTTCCCTGGCGAACGATAGTGAGCCTGTAATGTTGGAAGAATCGGCCTTCGGCCGGGACATTTTTCTACCGAAAAATTTACAAATTAATCTAGGAGGATCTAATGATTTTTTTTTTTTTAATTTGATAGAGGTCTAGGGAGGAAACTAGAAAAATAATGAATACATGCAAAAATCGCCGAAAAAGTGAACCATCTCCCCTTAAACGAGCAATTCACCCAATCCATCCTTCTAGCTAACATATATCCTTCCTAAGCTTCACAAAATCGTCTGAATGGAGCTGAAATGTAAACAAAAAGACGTCGCCGGTACAGAAGGGGTTAAATAAGACACTGCCATCACAAGCCAATGTAGCTCTCGGGATTATTACGCATTTTGACAGGTGATTCTGGATGTCAATAGACGATTTTATACACTTTTGGAAGGATTTGTGGGATTTATATGGGTAAAGACTAGGCCTATCTCAATTTACCCTCTGACTTCCACATACCCCTCCTAATCTGAATTAAGTCGTCTAATAATATCCAGAAAACAGAAAATAAGCTTCCATCACACCCATACACGACGGGTACAGAAGGGGTTAAGGCCCTCATACACTATCATACCATATTTAACCGTATCTAATACACGGTTTCAATCAATTGTGCTAAGCTTCCATCACACCCATACACGACGGGTACAGAAGGGGTGAAGGCCCTCATACACTATCATACCATATTTAACCGTATCTAATACACGGTTTCAATCAATTGTGCTAAGCTTCCATCACACCCATACACGACGGGTACAGAAGGGGTGAAGGCCCTCATACACTATCATACCATATTTAACCGTATCTAATACACGGTTTCAATCAATTGTGCTAAGCTTCCATCACACCCATACACGACGGGTACAGAAGGGGTTAAGGCCCTCATACACTATCATACCATATTTAACCGTATCTAATACACGGTTTCAATCAATTGTGCTAAGCTTCCATCACACCCATACACGACGGGTACAGAAGGGGTTAAGGCCCTCATACACTATCATACCATATTTAACCGTATCTAATACACGGTTTCAATCAATTGTGCTAAGCTTCCATCACACCCATACACGACGGGTACAGAAGGGGTTAAGGCCCTCATACACTATCATACCATATTTAACCGTATCTAATACACGGTTTCAATCAATTGTGCTAAGCTTCCATCATACCCATACACGACGGGTACAGAAGGGGTTAAGGCCCTCATACACTATCATACCATATTTAACCGTATGTAATACACGGTTTCAATCAATTGTGCTAAGCTTCCATCACACCCATACACGGCGGGTAAGCCTGCACAAAACACCTATAGTGTGTTCGCTGTAAGTAGGTGAGAAATCATGATCTCTATCCTCTGTAACTCAAAAGGGGCTAGAGCAAATGGGCTGTAAATTTCCACATCTGTTCCTTGACTGACTCTTCCCAAATGGTAGAAATATTAGCTCGATTACTCTAGTCGTTTTTGAGTTACAGAGGATAGAGGTCATGATTTCTCGCCTACTTACAGCGAATAGACTATAGTTTGCATATTCATAGTGCATGGAGGCCTTTATATTACAGGATCTCTATAGGTAGAATCATTTATACCCTGTTCTAAATAAGTAGGACAACACTCTTGTACAGTAACCTCTATAACTCACAAACCACTTTTTTTGTTTTATATGTGAGTGAGGGAGACAAAAGGCAGAACTGCTTGTAGCAAGTGCCTCCCCCAGAGTTGAAAGAGTGACAGGGCCAAAATCAAGGGACGTTAGAGCCCAAATGCATGGACACACGGAGTTTGAAGCAATTTAAGTCATAGGAAGAGGGAAATATTGATTCTGGGAGAGAGTTCCAGATCTCAGCTGTTAAATAGAAGAAAGACAGAGTAATGTTTCACTCTTGGGTTGGAGAGTTGCACAGAGTAGGGGTGGGATTGTGTTGCAAGACGGGTGCTACATGCTCTACGAAGAGGAGGTGGTATACACTGAGAGAGCTCTGAGGAACACTGATTATTGTAGTAGCGATAGAATAGTGAGAGGGATGCAACATTGCGGCGAAGAGAGAGAGACTGCAAGTAATCAAGCTAATATTTCTACCATTTGGGAAGGGTTAGCCAAAATGTCCGTGGCCAAAACATCCGTGGCCAAAACATCCGTGGCCAAAACGTCCGTGGCAAAAATATTCGTACATTAATTTTGGATGGGACAATGGCTAACATTTTTTACTTTGTATATTTTCCGCTGAGGGTAAATTGCCATGATTACTCGGCGGAAATGTTGTACCGAAATATGTTTGTAATGCCCTCGAAAATATCCCGCAACCCCAATATTGTACTAACCGAGTTGACGTCAGGTATAGTGTAAAATAGTCGTTGATGGGAAGTCCAATAAACTCATCACGTGAAACACCACGAGACTATCACCTGGTTCTTACAAATCGGACTAAGGTTACTATACTTTTGTACGTCCGTGGCAGTACAGTGGGTTAGCGCGCGGGCCTGGTTGACCTATGATGGTCATGGTCACTAACCAGGGTTCGAACCCCACCCAAGGCATCTCAAAACATAAGAACATAAGAACATAAGAAAATGGGAGTCTGCAGAAAGCCGATTGGCCTAGGCAAGGCAGATCCCTGTCCCACACAACCCCAATTACAAAGCCCAATTATAGGCTCAACACTCTAATACCCTGAGGATCATCTTACCAAAACGGTTAGAGATTAACGCAGGATTACGGGGGTCTGCAGAGCGCTGATTGGCCCAACCCTGCTGATCCCCCTTCACACCCAACCCTTCTCGTCCATATGCTTATCCAATTTTATCTTAAAGCTCCCTATCGTTTTTAATCCCACTATAGTACTTGGTAGTCCATTCCACCCATCTACAACTCTGTTACCAAACCAATATTTGCCTATATCTTTTCTGAAACGAAATTTATCTAATTTGAAACCATTGGTACGAGTTCTTTCGCTATCACTGAGCTTTAGTACATTTGTCATGTCCCCTTTGTTAATCCCACTAACCCACTTGAACACCTCTATCATATCCCCTCTAACTCTGCGTCTCTCTAACGAATGTAAGCCTAATTTCTTCAACCTTTCTTTATACGGAAGATTTCTAATATTATGGATCATTTTTGTCATTCTACGTTGTACTCTCTCCAATGAATCTATGTCCATTCTGTAATAAGGACACCAAAATTGAACAGCATAATCCATATGGGGTCTCACTAATGACAAGTAAAGTTTTAAGATAACATCAGCAGTTCTGTTACTCACACTCCTTGAGATGAACCCGAGAATCCTGTTTGCCTTGTTTCGAACGCTTATACACTGTTGTCTAGGCTTCAAATCATTGCTAACAAACACACCTAGATCTTTCTCACAATTCGAGTTTTTTAATTCCACATTAGCTAGTTTATATTTAACATTTGTATGCATCTTCCCTATCTTTAATACCTTGCATTTGTCAATGTTAAACTTCATCTGCCAATTTACTGACCATTCGTGTAAGGTATCTAGATCCCTTTGGAGGCACTCTATATCTCTATCTGAATCAATTGTTCTCCCCATTTTGGTATCGTCTGCAAATTTACTTATCCTACTAGTTATACCTAAATCAAGGTCATTTATGTATATAACAAACAACAGAGGACCTAATACAGATCCCTGGGGGACACCACTTTTGACTGCTCCCCATTCTGACTTCGTACCATTTATGCTGACTCTCTGCTTCCTACCAATTAGCCATGACCTAATCCATCCCAACAACGCCCCACCTATTCCATGCGCCTCAACCTTTCTCATCAATCTCTCATGGGGGACTCTGTCGAAAGCTTTACTGAAATCTAAATATATTATATCATATGACTTGTCATTATCTACTGCTTCATATACCTCTGAGAAAAAACTAAGCAAATTAGTAAGGCAAGAACGTCCCTGAGTGAATCCATGCTGAGAAGAATTTATTAAATTAAATGTATCTAAGTGGTTTCTAATTTTACTAGCAATAATTGACTCTAGTAGCTTTCCTATGATTGATGTAAGACTAATGGGACGGTAATTGGATGCTATTGATTTGTCACCTTTTTTGAAGATCGGAACTACGTTTGCAAGCTTCCAAGCTTCTGGAACTATACCTGTCTCCAATGACTTGTTAAATACAAAATTTAATGGGTAACTTAACTCATCCCTACATTCTTTTAATACTCTAGCATATACCTCATCAGGACCAGGCGATTTATGAGGTTTCAGTCTGTCAATTTCCTTAAGCACATCATTTCTACTTATAGTAACCGTACTTAACCTATTTTCTATACTATCGCTATATACCTTACGGACTTCTGGAAACTGTGCCAAATTTTCATTAGTGAAAACGGAAAGAAATTGACTATTTAATGTACTGCACATTTCTAAATAATTTTCTGTCATTTCTCCTATCGAAGTTTTAAGGGGACCAATTACATCTCTAACCTTGGATTTATATAGTTGGTAAAAAGCTTTAGGATTATTTTTTGAGTCATTGGCAACCTTAATTTCATAATTTCTTTTTTCTTTCCTAATATCCTTTTTTACCTGTGGGTTTTTAGATGGGTTAAACTCCATTCAGAGGTTCGAGCCCCACGCCAGGCACCAGGAAAGGTTGACCCTAATGCTGGGGTCACACATTCACGTATATTGCTCCCGTCAGCTCCCGTCCGGCGTATCGCCAATTTATGTAAAGACGCGAGTAGTTCCTGCCGTTGAACGCCCGTTCTTCCACGTCTATTGCACTTCCCGACAGACGTAGTGTAACGCGGCCAGTGTTACGTCAGACGTAATGGAGTTGTATTGAACTACGTACGTGTTTGCGACGTGGGTAAGCATAGCCCCGTTCGACCTTATGGGCTGCCCGATTTGCGGGAACACAGGCCACACCCATGCCACGCCCCCACAAGACCGGCGTAGCTGAGGCCGCACGTCTTGGGATTTGTTAGGTCGTACCTGGACCGGTTCCGGCCAATCGTAGGCACACCCCGTCTGACCAAACACAGACAAAGACAGTCTTTGTCAACCACGTAGGTCTGGGTTGGAATCTGGGAACTACAAAAGGGCAGGAATGGCCACACCATTCCCATTCCCAGTCCTTCATCGGCACCATGAACAACATCGTGGAATTCATCCTGGAGGAGTTCAATTTTGTGAACTCCCAAGAAGAGAGACCATTCATCCTTGTAACCTAACCCGCTGAGTGCCAGCCAATTTTGACGGTGTGCTTCTGCCAGTGCCAGAGTTTTTTTTTGTTTTTTTGTTTTTTGGCTAAATCTATTAAGTTGGGAGAGAAAGGAAGGATAATGGTAAAAAAAACACTCCCCTCGCCAGAAATCAGGTCCCCGATGGTTCCCGAAAGTAGCTGAAAAGACACTATAGACTACAGAGACTTTTATGGTATCGGAATGTATGGGTGGGAGGGTGGTTTTGGGGTTGGTTGGGGGAAGGTAGAAGGGTAATTGACTTGTGTTACACATATGAAGCCGATTGGTGAGGTAGTTTCGCCACCACGGATTTTCCTTTTTTTCCTTTTCTTCGTACGGATATGCTAGAAGTGGGTGGTGGGAAGCGGTTGGGGGTCTGGTGCGGGGAAGGCAGAAGGGTAAGAGACTTGTCACACAAATATGGAACCGATTGGTGCAGTCGTTTCGCCGCCACAGATTTTCCTTTTTTTTCCTTCTGACGGGACCGGCAGTCAGCGAGTGGGTGGGAGGAGGGATTTGGGATTTTTGTGGTGGGTAGCCTAAAGGGTAAGGTACATGTGGTAAAAATATGAAAGCCATAGGTGCAGTCGTTTCGCTGCTACGATTTGTTTTCGGCAGGGTGCAGAGGGTGGCAGGGTTGGCTTGTTGGTTGCTGCTCCGGTGTGGTGAGAGGTGTGACTGGAGTGTCCCCCGCTGGTCCCGTTGTCCCCCCCCCCCCCCCCCCCCCCCCCCCCGGTACAACGGTGCCGCGTCTTCCCGCCAACCCGCAGTGCGGCGGTTCTGCCAGATGCGGCCTGACTAACGTAAACTTTCCCGTTTGATGGGAATATTTTACGATTGACGGGAGCAGCTTACGTTTGACCGGGCGAGCTGCTACGTCTTACGGGGCTGCTCCGTCAGACGGCCGTGGTGGCCCGGTCGGTCGTAAGCTTTCCCGTCTTTTGACATACGTGAGGGCGAGCCACGTATTTGATTCCACTCGAATCAACAACCGCGCGGCCTCGGCCGCACCCACAACATTCCCGACCCACGTGGGCTACTCGTTTCTACTTGCGCCATGCGTGAGTACCCCCCCCCCCCCCCCCCCCGACTGGCCGCAATTTAATTTACGTTTTGCGTATTATGCCCTTACGTTTTACGTAATCGGTTGCCAACTACCAATATACCTTCGTTTACAAAAGACGGGAGCTGACGGGAGCAATATACGTGAATGTGTGACCCCAGCATAAGTGGGCCTGGGGAGTTTTCAGGACAGAAAAATTCCCTTCACACCCAGCATTTCAATGTTGTTATTAACTCCTGTACCGGCGACATATTTATTACTGGATTCTAACTACTGTATATGTAGACCATTTTGTGCAGTTTAAGAAGGATCTGTGGTGGTAAAAAGGGTTCAATGAGATAGTTCGAAGCCTGTTAATTGCTGGAGGCCTTTTTTAAACTGAATAAAATCGTCTAATAGTAGCCAGAACCCTTTAAGACGTCACCGGTAAAGATGGGGTTAAGTCTCGAGATATAATTTGCTAAGGGGTTCAATTTACCATCAGCTGGGTAGAAAATAGACTATAGCCATCAATTAAATTAATTGGACAAAAAGGTTTGTCCCATGGCTTCCGTGAGCTCTGCGATTCCGTGGTTCACAACGTAATGGTTTCAAACATGGTGGTTACTGTAAAAGATTTGGTTATTTTCTTATAGATGGCTGATTTGTCGCTTGATTCATGGTTTCCAACATGGTGGTTGCTGTAAATAGATTTGGCTTCATTTCACCGATTTCCACTGGATTTTCGGTGCTTTGTTCCTTATAGAGGGCTCATTTGAAGCCTGGTTCATGGGTTACGATATGGCTACTGTAAAGGAGTTGGTTTATTCTTTATAGATTGATTGACACTTCATTCATGGTTCCAACATGGTGGTTAGTGTAAAGAATTTGGCTCCATTCCTTATAGATGGCTGATTTGACACGTGATATTTTGCTTTGTGCATTCATCGGCTCATAATCGCAAACCTCTCGCGTATTATCTTGTTATTTATGGCTAAAACGTATCAGCCAGGCATCACAAATTATCCAAATTATTATACTATGTAATTTATTAATCAGCAGTTATGGCCAAATCGCAAAATTAATATTATATAATCGCGGATTCGTAAACAAATTAAGGAACACATCCCGGGCGTTCTCCAATAGGATGCCAGGATTTCCATCACGTGACCTTGAATCTCTTGTAGCGCCTTGTAAATGCCCTAAATCAATATACTAGAGCATCAAAGAACTCTCAACTAATAGAAAAGTGATTCTGTACACGGTAGCCATTATCAAAGTGATTCTGTACACGGTAATCATTATCAAAGTGATTCTGTACACGGTAGCCATTATCAAAGTGATTCTGTACACGGTAGCCATTATCAAAGTGATTCTGTACACGGTAGCCATTATCAAAGTGATTCTGTACACGGTAGCCATTATGAAAGTGATTCTGTACACGGTAGCCATTATCAAAGTGATTCTGTACACGGTAGCCATTATCAAAGTGATTCTGTACACGGTAGCCATTATCAAAGTGATTCTGTACACGGTAGCCATTATCAAAGTCCCAAAATTCCGAAAATTACAGAAAAACCAGGGGAATTACATCAGCCAATAGGAAGCCAGAATGGAGTCACGTGATGAAGGCTACTTCATTAAATCGCTTCTAAATCACTTAAATACACCGAATCATGCCATCCAGGTTAGCCAGGCAAGGATATATATGATTAATCTATCGGGGTATCCATTAAAATCATGAAAGAATAAGGTGGAAAGGGAGAAATAAGGAAAAAACGAGCGATGACGTCATGAAACCAAGGTGAGAAGTAACCAGACGAAAACCACATGGGCCCATTTCTTCGCCATGCGTCAGTATGAGAGGTTGTGTGGTCTTCACGCTCCGCCGAGAATTGGTTCGTATGACCTCAAGGGCGTGGTTTTTGTGGCTCCCCTTCACCCTCATGTTTAAGCTTCATTAGTGTTGGCATTTTAAGACGTTTTGCCAATTTGTTTTGGCCGTTTTAAGACTTTTCGCCCCATTTCTTTGTCTGTCTCGGGGTTTCGTGCCCTTTAGGCCTATTTTTTTCTAGACCGGCGACGTTCTTTCACCATATTCTGGCAACTATTAGATCATTTCAACTTAGGAAGGATGTGGTAGCTTAATGGATAAATAGTGGCCTGGTAAATTGCTAGAAGTCCTTCCTAAGCTGACTGAAATCCTCCAATTATTAGTTGCCAGAATAGGCTAGGCTATAACGAAAATTACGTCACCGGTAATTTAGGAGGAACAAAGGCAGAGATTACTTTTTATATTTTTTATTAGGTTAATTAGGCCTAATTTTATTTGTATTTGCATTTTTATTTTATTTTACCTTGAGACATGGCCAATTATGGACTCTTAACCCTTTCAGTACCGGTAGGCCTAATGTCTTATTATTTGATTTAATTTCAGTACTGGTGATGTCTTCATTTATAATTAGGGTTGGGTGGGAGAGGGATCTGCCTTGTGTGGGCCAATCGGCTTTCTTCCGACTCCCATTTTCTTATGTTCTGATTTCAGCAGGCCTACCGGTGATGCCTTTTTTTCAGCTACTTATAGACGATTTTATGAAGCTCGGGAAGGAATAGGATAATGGTAGAATGTTGGTAATAATGTGGTAGCTAAAAAGATTGATAGCCTAGTTTGCAGCCTTTTAATGTGTAGACGTCCTTCCTAAGCTGAATAAAAGTCGGTACCGTTCAACAAGACATCGGCTTTATTTATTATGTTTCTTATATTTTAAAGTCGGTACCGTTCAAGAAGGCATGGGCCTTATTTATCAATGTTTCTTATATTTTAAAGGAATAGCCTTGTTTTGAGTGGAGGGTTTGCATTAACTTAGCCTACCCAGTAGCCATTAATCTGAAGATACGGCGTCAAATGGTGCCATGTATTGGGTGAATCGCGCTTTTACAGTAAGTGAGGGAAATTGGGGGGTATATTGGATAGCCTACTTGATGGGTTTAGGGGGGGGCATTGCCCCCCCCCCCTCACTTATCATCTGCGTATGTTGATCTGTAAAGGGGCAAAAACAGGTTGCCGGTGAGTCAAGCTTGCGGCATTTATTGGGTAAATCGCGCTTTTGAACAGACCTGCCGCATCCTACAAAACAAGGCGGTAGACGAAATGCTTTGTTTCGGTCGGGACTTTTTATGATTTTAAGTGTTATTTTTTGGTTAATTCGGGATTTTTCAAGTTGTCGATAACTAAATTCGGCAAGGTTGTAGTATTCGGGCGTACCACATTACCGCCGCTAATTAACCTATTGGCTGCGCGAGACATTCCGGAATGTCATGGCAATTTACAGGCTTTTAACACCCCAGCCGCGGGGCCCGACATATGTCGCAAGGGATGTTGAGCACATTATCGGCTCTGAGAGTCCGTTCGTTGGGAGGACGATAGGTGGGGTCTGACCGCTCGGCACGGCCAACGCGCCGCAACTGGCGTAACCTCTGCACTATCCCACACACCCGGTCTCGCGAGACCAAGAAAAACTCTGGATATTACCGTATTTTAGGGTTTTTTCCCTCGTGTTGCGCAATCGTTGCAAGAGAACCCATGGTCGTACAAGGATGATTCAGGTGTCAGTGGAAAGCTCTATTATCGCCCTTTCATGGATACATAGTTGTATTACGCTCTGGCTCTTGTTTATGCATGAAATAGAGCATGGAATGAAGCTCGTTTAGGGTAAATATGCCCGCCAGGCAGGTAGAAGTTACAAACATCCCCGTTTGACGGGTTAAAGCCTGTAGAATTGTGTGCGAGGGAGTGGGAGCGCGACAGGCCACACGTCCTTCCTCCAGCCAGCCGGCCATGGCGCTGAGGACTCCAGCATACTCGGGAAGGATCTAGTTTCCGGGTGTACGGTTGTCATGTTGTGCGCTCGCATTTACGTTCCCGTCTATTTTGACGCTATATTTTGTGCTATTTGCCCCCTGTCATTGCTGCATGAATACTAGGTTAGGTTGTTAGGTTAGGCTAATGTATTTTTTATATCCAAAGGCATCCGCATAGTGTAAACAAGGTGGGCGGTACACCCGGTAACTACATTCTTGCCGCATAGGCTACTCTCGCGAGATATACAGCACTGCCAAAGGCAAATGGGAAAATATTTATTTTTATACCAGGATTTTTCCCAGTTTTTATATTTGTATTTTGTTCATTTGCATCAATACTGTATATAGTGTTTGTCATTAATTAGAACTCTCGGAAAAACCTATTTTCCCAATTTTCGATCTATGTGGGGAGGGCTATGATTTGAAGACATTAGCCTAACCTAGCAACCTTACTTAACCTATCCTAGTATTATGGGCACCCCCGTTGGTTGGGTACTAATCCCTTCGTAAAGAAAACAAAATTGGCTGTCGATAATAGGAAGGCGAAAGAAAAGTCGATTAAGTCTACGGTGTTTACTCTGCAATCTTCAGCGTTGATTGTACGTTAATAACAGGAAAGTACTGTATTGAAAACTTTTATATTAGGTTTTTCCGAGGGTTAAAACACATTTTCATATGATCTTTAGAGCTGTCGATAACTGGAAGTACCGTATTGACAACCTTGTTACGAAAGACATTTTAGTACTGTACCATACTTTTTTATTAGGTTTTGCCGAGGGTTAAAACAAATTTTCATGTGATCTTTAGAGCATATAGATTCCATATTTATCTTCAAATATATAAAAATAAATTGTGGTATTAAAATAGTTATACTGGCAAATGTAGTGAGACATTAACGATAATTGCTCATTTTAGCGAATGTTTATGGTAGCGCTGCGGGTGAAGTCCATGAGCTACGAAGCTTGTTTTGGTGTCATTTTGAAGCTAATGTAATCTAGTTTTTGGCTGAATACATTTAATTTCATTCACTTCCCTAATCAATCAGGATTACCTGAATGAGCCCTAATATGGCGGAAATGTGCTCGCACTGTAGGGGTTAAATAGTTTTTCAATTGACTGGGCTAAATAAAGGTGGTAACAAGAGGCGGCCATCTTCAATCTGTGTAGAACTATCTATCTATCTATCTATTGCCTGACGCCGTGATCCCCGAAGGGGTGGCCACGAACGAACCGCCCCCATGCATCTCTGTCCCCAGTCAGTCGCCGCCCCTCCCCCCCAACCAGCACCGCCCTCGTTCATGTACTTCCTCACTCCATCCTTCCACCTCATATTCGGTCTACCTCTCCCTCTCTGTCCCTCCACCTCGCTCTCGTACACCCTCTTAGTCATTCTCTCGCTTTCCATACGTTCCATATGGCCGAACCATCTCAAGTTGTTCCTTTTCACAATTTCCAGCACATCTACCTCCACACCACACCTTAATTTTTTTTTTTTTTTTATGTTTAGTGTTGTGTAAGGGTGTTTTGATGTTTGATAATACTGTAGTAGGAAATGCATATTTACCCATTAAACACCACTCTAAAAACACGCCCCCAACTAGCGAAAAATAACTATTTGGCCATAACCGTTTGCCGTGGGATACAAATTGGGGGGGTGGGGGGGGCCTGGGCTTATTGAAATCCTCATATTTAAACAGTAGGTGGCAAAAACCTCATTTTCCTTAATGTGAGTCGACGAGGCTACACTCACAGCGGATGTAAAACTCGCCCGCCTCTTGCGATATAGAGGATTTTTTTTTTTCCAGGATCAGTAATACATTTTTACGCACACTTAGACACAAATAGGAATGAAATTCTGTACATGGTATAAGAAACCTATAGGCCACGATAAAATACTGTACAAGGTATAAGAAACCTATAGGCCACGATAAAATACTGTACAAGGTATAAGAAACCTATAGGCCACGATAAAATACTGTACAAGGTATAAGAAACCTATAGGCCACGATAAAATACTGTACAAGGTATAAGAAACCTATAGGCCACGATAAAATACTGTACAAGGTATAAGAAACCTATAGGCCACGATAAAATACTGTACAAGGTATAAGAAACCTATAGCAACAAGGTATAAGAAACCTATAGGCCACGATAAAATACTGTACAAGGTATAAGAAACCTATAGGCTACGATAAAATACTGTACAAGGTATAAGAAACCTATAGGCCACGATAAAATACTGTACAAGGTATAAGAAACCTATAGGCTACGATAAAATACTGTACAAGGTATAAGAAACCTATAGGCCACGATAAAATACTGTACAAGGTATAAGAAACCTATAGGCTACGATAAAATACTGTACAAGGTATAAGAAACCTATAGGCCACGATAAAATACTGTACATGGTATAAGAAACCTATAGGCCATGATAAAATACTGTACATGGTATAAGAAACCGATAGGACACGATAAAATCGATGTCTGAATTTAATTACAAACTTTATATTGTCCGTATTTTGTTATCCTCTATCAATGGTAAGACCAGGGGGGTCTGGGGGGGGTGGTAGCTCCCAGGTTAGGTCAATTGGTTAGCTTAATGACATAGGGTTTTAATGGGGCTTATCTTAACCCCCAGCCGCTTGTCAATTTTGTTATTTTCGGAAAACGCATGGGATAGGTTAGCAATGAAGGAAAAACAAAACCGCTCACCTAGGTCATTTGGGGGTCCTGTGGGGCGGGGGAAATTCACAATTAACATGGGGTGATGGGTAGGCAATATACTGTAAAATTACTCACGCGGCTGGACTTGGAGGGTTGCCAACCATCGGTATTGTTCCATGGGATCCTAAAGTAGTTCCCATACAAATCTGAACCCTCTAGGTGCCATAGGACGAGTAATTAAGGCGGACGCAACCGTTGCATCGCTGGTTCTGTGGGACGTGTAACGTGCGTCCCTGGGGTCTAAGGGGTTAACATTGCTTAATACTGTAATAGGTAAAAATCAATTTGCAGAAGGAAAAACACGCTTATTAACTCTTTCAGACTCATATGACGCTATAGCGTCATATGGTCCTTATGCCAAATAACTCATATGACGCGATCGCGTCATATGGACTTATCTACATAGCTCTCTAATAAGTTATATGACGCTCTAGTGTCATATGGAGCTCAGTAAGTTCGGTAAGTTAGATGAAAATCTGTTGGTTGGTGGCAACCCCAAGTCTCTCCGACAATTCTATCGGTCCGCAGTGTGGTTTTGACAGTTGTGGGTTACAGTGGCAATGATACCGGGCTCCCGCCTCCTCGGACTTACTGGAACATAATATGACTGAAGGAGTTAATTAAAAATATCTGATGCAAGAAAAAGTCTGTAGGCCAGAAATTGCAAACCATAACCTTGAATCTAACCATGGTACCTTCGAGGGCCTGAGCATCTGGAGCGGCTTTGGTCTACCGGACTCGGGACTGTTCGGCCAGACAGTCTAGGAAACTACAATTACAAAAGAGTTCGACCAAATGGGCTGTGAATTTCTGCACCTTTTCTGTCATACTCTTCCCAAAAGGTAGAAAATAGCTTGATTTCTCTTTTTAGTTATAAGAGGTTGGCTTCTGGGTTTCTGGCCGGTAACGTTCAACAAGACTACATCAGCCTTATTTACAATGTTTTTTGTTTTTTTCTTCAAGGAATATAGTGTTTCATAGTTGTTGTTGTTGTTGTTCCCCAAGCTGCCTGGCCGAACAGCCCCAAGGCCCCGAGCAATTCCAAGGCCATAACCGAGCGCCCCCACAGAACCCTCCCTGACGACCACAATAAAGCCTGGGTGACCGAAGCCACTCTATGGCGGGGAGCTGAGGAGGGTGCGGAAACGCCCGGGAAACCAAAACCCCACCCAGGGCCCTGTGCCCCTCAGCAATTATGAAGAGAAAGTTGAGGGGCAAAGGAAAAATGTGACGCTTTGGCTTCCAATCTTGGTAGATTGGGAGGTCAATCCACGGAAGAGACGCCGTCACTTGAGATCTAGAAAATATATAAGTAAAAGGAACAGTAAGAGCAAGCTATGGGAATGGCAGAGATCGCTCAGTTCTCACTCTGATAGACCAGCCCATCACCACATGACTAGAACCCAATCCTCTCAGCATCAGCTAGGAAAGGCCCTAGAAAGCCGCCTTTAGCGGGGGGATAGCTCCCCTATTTCAACCCCTTTCGGGGTCGGGCACCCGCCCTGTTTCATAGTTGTTTTGCATGGCTTGAGTGGAGGATTTGCATAAACTTACCCATTATCTATTAATCTGAAGATACAGCGTCAAATTGCGCCATTTATTGGGTGAATTGCGCTTTTACAGTAGGTAAGTGAAATTGTGGGGTAAATTGGATACACGATTAGTTGGGGGGGGGGGGGGGGGGGGTGTTGCCCCCCCCCCCTCACCCCCCCTTGATTTATTGTCATCCTCATATATGTAGATCTGTAAGGGAGGCAAAAACAGGTTGCCGGTACAGTATTTGGCTTTTGTAACGCTCACGCCATATATTGGGTGAATCGCACCCACCGGATCATTCAAAACAAGAAGAGGATTCAAGTCGAAGGATTCATTGTGTGCAATGCTTTGTTTACGGACATTATCTTAGTGTTATTTTTAGGTGTAATCGGGTTTGTTCAAGTGTCGATAACGAAATTCCTTCATGCGGACTATAATGAGAAAAATATGGCGAGTCTATTGATCCCTATTTTCCCTAACAAATTGTTTGTAATAGGGCGGATGTAGTGTCCTTGAAGATTATCTTCTGGCCTACCTATAATGAACAGGGTATAATGTATTGAACACTTTCAGTACGGGCGACTGCTTTGAGTTATATTCTGACTTTTTGTAAATGGTTTTATTCAGTTTAGGAAAGACCTCTAGCAATAAGGCTCACCATCTAAATTAACCATCTTAGCAACTTATTCCTAAAAGGCTAAACATTTTCTAAATATAGCTAGAATAAAATTGAAGTAGTCACCCGCATTGAAAGGGTTAATGTATGTGTGTATAATTATACTCAGGCTCATACCCCATAGCTGGGGGTGGCTGACTCGAGACAGAGCCAGAACAGAAACATTTAATGTTTCAATTCCTAGGGTCCGGGACCACTTTCACATTACCGGTACGGTACCTCGTCCCTTTCTGTCTTGTCTAGTAGGTGAACTTTACAACGGTAGGATTCCTAGCCTCCCGACCCCGAAGTAAGAAAGTAGTACAGTACTGTACTGTACAGTACAGTACAGGAAAAGACACCTAAACGGGTAAGGTTGAGTAGAGGATGCCAAACCTCACTCTGGACAGGACCAGCCCTCACCCATAATCACTATATACTCAGGCACATACCCCGTTTTAGTTATTTATTTTTTATATATTTTTTATTTAGGCCTACTGTATTTTTTTTTTATTTTCTAATTTTGTATTTACTGTTTTTTTAACCGTCTTGGTGATGTAATGGTTAAGGTGTCTAAACATCTGTGTGTGATAATCCTGGTGGATCACATAATGGTTAAGGTGTCTAAACATCTGTGTGTGATAATCCTGGTGGATCACATAATGGTTAAGGTGTCTAAACATCTGTGTGTGATAATCCTGGTGGATCACCTATGTGCTTTCATTAATTTCATTGGAGGTGTTTGGTGTTGTGTTGAAATAAATAAATAGATTATGTATTTATTATTTATTTTTTTAATGGGGGTGGCTGACTCGAGACAGAATAATAGCCAGAATAAACTGTCAAACGTGTCATTATAGTCATGAGGTTAATAAGGTATTTGTTGCAGGTTTACGCGCCACACCCAGCCGTGCAGAGGAGGACTCGCCTGAACTTCCCAGAGAAATAGTCACCGCCGAAACAGCCGCCAACCTTCTCGAAATATCAGGTGACTTTCTTAAGTTTAGCTTAATTTTGTATGCTCTTTCCATCGGTATCATCAAAATTTGTTCCATAGACTAAATATTTTGGTATAATCCTGTATAGCGGGCAACCGTGTATATATATCTCAATAATTTGATAATGTAACAATATATTTTTACATTTTACATTCATAAATAGTACATTAATATACTAGGTTAGGTTAGGTTAGGTTAAAGTAGGCATCTGGAAAACAGTTACCCGCTGCATAGGATCTTGCCGAATATTTTCATCCCCGTCATGCGAACGAGTAATTCTGAAAAGATTTGCCTCTTTATGTGCGCATTTAACCCATGAACTGCTAGAACCTATGTGAAATAAAAGGGTTAAAATTGAAGACAACCCGGATACGAGCCCCATCGATAATTATCAGTGTTCTAGAAGTTTCATGGACGATACTATGTTGGTGTACACGTAATTACCGTCGCAAATTCACTAAGTTAAATACGAGAAACTGTTGGATTGTTCACCGATAAACAGGGAACGTGAGCTGGGTTTAGACAGTCACGTACCCATAAACAGGGAACGTGAGCTGGGTTTAGATTGTCGCGCACCTATAAACAGGGAACGTGAGCTGGGTTTAGACCGTCGGTTAGTTTTCGGTTAGGTTAGGCTAATGTTGAAAATACTAAAATGCGATGGTCCTCGGTATTAACCCTTCCAGCCCGGGTGTCCTTTTAAAATGACACCGCGAAAGAAGGGCAGGAGCCCGGGTGTCCTTTTAATAGGCAGTAAGCTTGAAAGCATATTCAGCTTGGTCTGAACGCCGTGCGTCCGACGCATGTGAACAAAGCCGATCGTTGCGTCACCGCACCTCCGAAAACAATAAGGAGACGTCGGATCAATGTTATTGTTATGACCTCAGACGAAATTAGTGTCTGAAAAGCGCCGATATTGTCAACATCGCGGAAAAATTCGCTCCACGGAAATAGTCATCACAACTGAACCAGTTGACTTACAGAGCTCTACTCAATGCCAATCTACAGATTGAAAACAGCACTACGTTTATAGATGTGTGGGAAATTTCTAGCAGTTAAAATAACAAAGATACGGTAGCCTAGGCCTTGACGTTTTTCGGCCAAATCGCCTGGGTAGCCCACACTGTCCTTTGGAGGACCAGCCCGGGTGGGAAGGGTTAAACAACATTACTGTATATCAAAGAAAAATAAACTAAAAACTAAAATAAACTAGTAAAAAGGCTGTCCGGGGTCTCTTCAATTTTTACCAATAAAAGTTCTAGTTAAGGGAGTACAAAGGAAATCGAGCAACAACAGTTTAGTGACTCTTCTAGGCTGCTTGTCCTCCAAAACACTGAGGATAAAGTGTCCAAACAGTGGTTTAGAGTGGGTAAGGGAACTACTGCCCTGGAACTAATGTCCGTGGCAGGATTAGGAAGTTAGTAGGGGACAGATGGGTTAGTAACTGAGGGGGGGATAAAATGAAGTTCTTCATTTACAAACGCAGTTAGTCGCAGGTTTTCTGCGAGATATTTGTCTAGGCGAAGTTTAAATTAATCAACGGTGCTGCAGGGGGGGGGGGGGGGGGGGAGTGAAGGATGTGGCATGGAGAGATGCCACTACTTTCTATGTATCACCCAATTTTGATAAATTTCCCAGCACTTGAAGTATTTGAAGGGTTGTTCTTACACTTGTTTGAATTATGTTTTTAACACCAACCAACTTCACATCTAAACTCAATGAAGTCAACAAATACATGTGGCACTCAGAGGACTCGAACCCAGGATACTCCCATCGAAATTCCATGCACTATGCATTACGCTATCAAGACAGTTCAAGAAATATGCACAAGCCTACGATTTATTATGCAGTTTCGAATCCTGCATATTAACCCGTTGAGCCCCGGCTAGTTATAATATTTTGTTCACCCCAGTCCCAAGCCATTTTCACTTATTTTTGTTTGTTTGCTAAAATGGAAGACAAGGATGAGAAATGAAAAAAAAAAAAAAAAATCACCTCAGATATTTTTGTTTGGGGGGGGGGGGAAGCCTCAAAAAAAATTGTTGAGCCAAAATGGAAGAGAATGTTGAGAAATGAAGAAAAAAAAACTCACCTCGGTCATTTGGGGGGGGGGGGGGGTCGAAAGTTCGTCTCGCCCGCATGACCACCCGCCCGGGAGCACTAGGGTGAAAACTAAGTATGGCATTGTACGGCATACATCCTAAGGAGTGTCTCTCATAAATTTCAAGCCTCTAGCTCCCATACGACCGGAGTAATGAAGGTTCAAAGTGGCGGTGAACTAAGGGTGTAAAGTATCCCCACTAAGCCCACCAGCCGCGCGGCTGTCTCGGCCCGCTCACACCTACTGGCCCGGCTCCCACACACACTACGGTACCTCCCCCTCCTATTCTCCCGCCATTTCCTACCTTACAAGCCACGTAAGTGTTTTTTATATGTCGGACGCACGTGATGCGTCGCTGGGAGTTGGTGATCAAACACTGCCGACGCATCATGTGCGACGCTGGGTCTCACTGGGTTAATTTGAGCATGTACATATATTCCAACTGTGCTATGGGAGCCTAATGTATAGACGAATGGAAGGAGTAATTAATGGGGCACTTAACCCTTGGGAAGGCCTCTCTATAAGTTGCTCCTGTACCGTGCTTCCGTAAGGACCGTCGCAGTCCCTTGGTTAACCTACCTGGTAAACTAGCGCGGCTTTGAAATATAGTTGCAGATTTACGGCAATGAATACGGAAGCTTTGAAGAAAAAAAAATAGTATCTACCACAAAGACTTAAGGTATAATCCTGTGTAGTGGGACGACTTATACTTATATCTCAATAATTTGTTAACCCTCCAACCCCGGCTACGCATTACATAAATATTCCCCGAAACCCGGGTGTTTTGGCCGAAAAACTTCTAGGCTAGGCTACTGTATCTTTGTTATTCTGACTGCTTCCGCATTCCTGCGCATCTCCAAGCGTAGCTGTGTTATTTACCTGTAGAATGGCGTTAAGTAGAGCTCTCTAAGTCAACTGATTCAGTTGTGATGATGATTTAATTGGAGATAACTTTATGGCAACAACAGCCACTTTACACTACTTTTCGATACTTAACAACAACATACAGGCACACACGAACAAGCGACGCTCTCCTTCTTGTGGCCGGAGATGCGGGGCGTCGGTCCAGCCGGCTGTTGTTTACATGCGTCGGACCGACGCCTCGCACACCAAGCTCACAGGCTTTCAACCACTGGGCGTTAAAGAGCCCTTCCAGGCAGCTCGTGTATGCTTTTTTATGGTCGTTCAAGAGCCCTTCCGGGAACAGAGGGTTAATGTTACAATATATTTTTACATTTTACATTCATAAATAGTTCACTAATATACTGTAGGCCTACTAGGTTAGGTTTTGGTTAAATATATTGTTCAATGTTTCTTAGTAAATAGGCATCTGAAAAACAGTTCTACCTGCTACACAGGATCTTACCAGACTTAATTTTATATAAATAGTTTTGTCTCCGTATATACCAGTTACAGTTCGATATAATTATAAGATAGCTTACCATATACGGATCTCCCTCACTATCCGATGCCATAATTTACTATATTATTGTAGGTTTTATAATTATAAGATAGCTTACCATATACGGATCTCCCTCACTATCCGATGCCATAATTTACGATATTATTGTAGGTTTTTAGGTGTTTGGGTTTTGGCTGGTCCCAGAATGCACAGTCATTTATCCCATTAATTTTAGGGTTCGCTATACGGGTTTTCAGGAACGTCACATAATCGTAAATCGGGGGAGACCTATATTGTCTTGGACGATCATTTCTTGAGCACGTACACATTGATTTTACCCAAGCCTTTGTTATTTTCAGTGCTGTATGAATGTTTTATTTTATATTGACAAATTGCACAAAATCGGCGCGTTATAATATTCAATCTATTGTCAGATGCCGTTATCTGTGAGATGGTGGCCACAAATGAAATTTATATAAATTTAATAGACAAAAATTGCACAAAATCAGCAAGTTATAATATTCGTTCTTTAGCCAGATGCTGTTATCCCGTAGAGGGGGTGGCCACGAATGAATCCCCTTCATATGATTCGATATGCCAATGCAGCTCGCTCCATTATCTAACTTATTTTGTACAGTTGGCCAAATAAGTAGTGTCTCCACTGTCATTACGTTTTGCTCGCTGTGTGCTGTATTAATGTCTGTCAGATGTTGAATAGGGTGTGTAAAGAAAGGAACATGTTTGTATATCTCACAAAATTATTAATGCTTAAATAGCGCTGATACCAATTATTGATGTACTTGGTGCCGAGACGTAACTTATTTGGCCGACTGTAGTGGTAGTCATTATTTCTTTCATCTTGCAGAAAGTTCAATCCTGCAAATGATATATCCTTTCAAGATCCAATGTACATTTCTTTTCTGTTTTCCAGCTACAGACTATTTCATTTAGAGTAGGAAGGATATATGGCAGTTAGAGGGTTAGTTATGTAGAGCAGATTAACCAGACCACTGAGCTCCATACGGAACTCCTAGGTCGTTCCAGGTCTGGCCCGAAGGATTAGATCAGATTACTGAAAGGAGCTTAAGGTGACGCAAAAAACAGACGATGGGGGTGAAGGAAAAGGACGGAGAATTGGATAAAAGGTCAGATGGTAAATTGAGATAGTCTTTACCCATATAATTACCACATACTTCTTAATCGGCACAAAATTGTTTATTGGTAGCCAGAATATACTGTCAAAATGCATCTTACCTTCGAACCTGGACCTGTAGCGTAGCCGTCGGACACCAAACCGATGAGACGACTGAGGAGCTTGACAGAAACCTGAAACGGTCTTGGTGGTGTAGGCGTCCATACGTGTGCGTCAGGATTGATTTAGACAGAACATTATAATAATGCCTCGAGAGATCTTTGCCATTCATCCATTCATATATAACTGTTTTTGTTGATTAGTGTTTTTATTATGCTAATTATTGATTTTTGATTATTTGTGATTGATATTTTTTGTTTGCTATTTTTTGTTTGTTATTCTTTTTTTGTGCAAATTTTGTTTTTTATTGATTTGTGATTGCTAATTCTTTAATTTTTGTGCAATGCTTTTCTTTGTGATTGCTAATTGATCACTTGCGAGTTTCAGGCTATAAGGAAGTAGGACCCGTAAACATGGATATAAAACAGAAATTTAATAATGTAGGTTTTTGATGAATAACAAGTATGTTGAATTGGGTTTTATGTATTTATATAAGCACTACAACCATATTTATATAAGCACTACAACCATATTTATATAAGCACTACAACCATAAGCACTACAACCATATTTTAGCTGGTAATTCTGCTAAATATCAAAGTCTACAACTCCAACTTCCTTATAGAATGAAACTCGCAAGCGGTCAATTGTTTGAACTATAATTTTGTTGTGCTAATTTTTTTTTATATGCTATTGCTAATTTTCGTTTATACTATTTGTGTTAATTATTTTAATTTGTGTTAATTAATTTCTTTGAATTGTTATTGCTAATTCTTGCTTTTTCTTTGAATTGTTATTGCTAATTCTGGCTTTGTCTTTGTTTTGTAATTGCTAATTCTTGCTTTGTCTTTGTTTTGTAATTGCTAATTCTTGCTTTGTCTTTGTTTTGTAATTGCTAATTCTGTTAATTTTTGTGCTAATTCTTTTTTTTATTTCGCAGGTTAGTAAGATCGGAATGGTTCACGTTAAAAGTTTTTGCTTGAATTGTTGGTTTTGAAATGATGCTTTTTTGATAATTTGAACCTTGCTTTGTAAATCCAGTTCTATTGTTAACTTTTAATATAATAATAATAAACTTTTAATATTAAGTTCTTTATCACCAGTGGACACGAGGGACCATATTATTAAACTGATTTATCATTTTGGGAATTACGTGAATATGTATCGTAATGTTTGATCTTAATTTCTGGAATGGTGTGAAAATATAATCTTAATCTTGGGAATTGCCTAAAAATATATGTAATTTTATCTTAAGGTTTGCATAAAAATATAGATCACATTCATTCAATTAATTCAATTTTATATATTGTCCTTTTTTCATACTGTATTGATTATTAGCCCTAAAGTACATAATTATATAAGTAAATAATAATAATAATAATAATAATAATCTGATCTTTTCTATTTTAAAAGGTAATTCTTAGTTACAGTACAGTAATGGTTTTCTTTGGCTGCTATACAACTGTTATGTACTGTACTTCCCAAACATAAATTAGAGCTCATTGTTGCCGAAATGTGCAATAATTTACATAAAATCCATGTAATTCCTGAAAATCTGTTTGATAATTATGGTTCTTTATAATTATATTGTGTGGCAAAATCCGGGTGACCAGTTAATATAATAATTCATTAAATATAGTTTTTAATTTTTGTTTAGTTGCTCTCTAACCCTCCAAGTTTAAAAAGAAAAAAAAAGTATCCCTATGAGCCCTCTTATGAGATAAATTTGTAAATTTTTCCAGTAGAAATTAGTTTATAAAATTGCAGGCTTGCTTTTGCTCGCCAGGAACAAATAAACGCTAATGGTAGTCTTCCAAATGACAAGGAATGGGGCGAAAGGTCTTAAAATAGCTAAACTAATGAGGCTAAACATGAAGAAGGGGTGTAGTAATTAATATTTGAGTGGATTTGGCTTAGTCTTAGTTTTAATATACCTTGAGCCTATAAATAAACGGGAACAGTATTGATATTACAGAATTAATTTAACATACAATCACTGGACACAAAAACTGGTTATGCGGATTTAGTCTTGATCCCTTTCCGAGGTGATCAATTTATTCTCGACTTCAATTACCTGTCGTATAAGCAACAAAACATCTCGCTGATTCCCTCCCCAAGTTGTACACACAACGAACGCTAGGCTTGTTCTGGCTCTGTCCTCCGTCTAGTTCAGTTCGTTGTTCAGTGAGATGTGAATGGTCTTTAATATAACTTTTAATTCTATCGTCAATAACATCTCGCTGATTCCTCCCCTATTTCCCCAGCTTCTTTTCCGAACAATAGGCTTGTTAAGGCTCTGCCTTCGTCTAGTTCGTTCCTCAGCGAGATGTAAACAATCTTTTATATTTGCACTTTAATTCTGATGTTAGACACATCCACTGGCACCCAAAAGTCCTGTTCCATTCCCGTCCTGGACGGATTCGGAACGTTCGGCTTGTTAAGGCTATGTCCTCCGTCTAGTGAGTTCGTCATAGAATCGGATGGGTGGGATGTGAATAATCTTCTACATTTGCACTTTTAATTCGATCATGTAAAAAATAATGGATAATATTATGTACTGTATGTATATTATGTACTGTATGTATATTCTTAAGTTGTAAACCTAAATTTGATCGTCAATCTACTGGTTCCCTAAGGTTGCGCTCCCGTTGCGTCCTTGTACGGATCTGAACGCTGGATTCGTCGAGGCTCTGTCCTTCGCCTAGCGAGTTAATAGGTATAGAGGGTGGTGAGGCAGGATCAGCTGTTGTCTTAGAGAGGGTATTAGGTAGTGTTCGTCTTAGAGCTTGACCCCTTCCGTCCGATATGCGTTTTTGTCTCGCATTCGGGTTACCGCCGGACGATTTTTACGAACTTATGACCGGTCTTTACGGATCAAAAGGTGAAGTACACAACTAACCCTTTTGACCCCAGAGATAGTTCACAAGTATTCAAATCGTCCGGGGCTAGCTTGGGCAGAAACGAAACTGTATCCGACAGAAAGAGTTAATATTTGGTTTAGTTTGTTGAAAGGGAACCAGCATAATGTCTAAAAGTCTTGGAGTCTTGGAACGCTTGAATTGAATGATGTGTGGGTCGATTCGATGTGTGTGTGTGTATCAATTCATGTGTTCTAAAAAGACTAGAGACCAAGACATCCAAAAAGTATTCCAAATGTTCTTAATCTGTTTAGCAGATTATTTCAAATGTTCTTAATCTGTTTAGCAGATTATTTCAAATGTTCATAATCTGTTTAGCAGATTATGTTTACTATTTCAAATGTTCATAATCTGTTCAGCAGATTATGTTATGACTATTTCAAATGTTCATAATCTGTTTAGCAGATTGTTTTGACAGTGCAGACTATGTCTATGCTTTGTCTATACATCTATTTGTGCATGCAACGTGTTTAATGCAACTTTTTGTACCAAGATATATATATACCGTAGTACTCCTTGAATTATAGCAGTCATACATTCCAAATTTGTATTAATTTTGACTGTAATCTCTAAATTTACAAATCTAAGCTTAATTTGATCCTTAGTAATTTTCTTGGTACAAATCTTGGCAGTAATTCTATTTATATATAAAGATTATCACACAGAGGTTTCATTGAAGGGGAAGGGTTTATATTTTGGTCGATTATTTCACATTTATTTTTTTTATTTCCTCCCTAGACCTCTATCGACTAGAATAAACATCCATTAAGTCCCCCTTCAAGATTAATTTGTACATTTTTCAGTAGAAAAATGTCCTGTGTGCTTCCAAAATGTCAAGCTCTCTATTGTTCGCCAGGAAACAAATCTACTTTAATAGCACGAAAGGTCATAATATTGACAAAGAAATGGGGCGATAGGTCTTAAAATCGACAAACTAGTGGGGCAAACGTCTTGAAATGTCATAACTAATGGGGATAAGCATGAGGAAGAAAGGGGATCAGAAAAAGGGCCCATCTCCCCTTGAAGTCCCCCCCCCCCCAAACCAAAGTGTGATAATCTCTTTAAGTTAAGTGTCCACCTGGTGAAGTTCATGGGCCATTTTTTGTCTGGTATTTTCGGGTAGAATAAATCAAGTTCTCCCACATTATATGAAAGAATTATTTAGATCTGTCAGTTACTAAGACTACTAATCAATTGAAAAGTAATATATCCATTTCAACTGTCTGTAAAGTTTAAGAAAATACAGTAGTTAATTTAAAAGAGTAAAAGAAAATGCTTTGTTTGAAATAGACAACGAAAATATGAAACAAAAATGGCCTGTGACTTTTTAACGTAAGGTTAGTATAATGTAAAGCTTTAAATGTAAAGCTTTAAATATAACTAAATCTCAATGTAAGCTTAATGTAACTGTAAATATAACTAAAACTTAATATAACTTAATCTTAACTGTAAATGTAAGCTTCGGCACTAAACCTAAGCATCATAATCACTTAACGTAGAATTTAACGTGAACCTTCTGTTCCTGCCCAACGCTACACATCCATCACCTCCGCAGCACTCCTCCCGTCCCTTCACATTGGACATCGTTTTAGCCTGGAACATCCTACAGTAAAAGGGGGTGGGGCGGCTGATTTGTACTCGCTGGCCTAATTAGTACGCATTGGTGAGAATGCTACCGGTACCCACAGAAACTTGGGTCATGGCCTTCCTTAGGGACTTTGTTTTTTGTTTGAGACTAGTAAAGGGTCAAATATATGATAGTTTGTTACATTTTGGGACTATTAATGTCCGATTGTGTGATAGTTTTGTCCATTTTGAGACTAGTAATGTGTCAGATTATACGATAGTTGGGTCAATTTTGAAACTAATGGGTCAAATTGTATGATAACTTCGTTAATTTTGAGACTATTAATGGGTTAAATTGTACGATAGTTTGGTTTGGTATTTTTTAAGAATTATATTAATTTAACCTTTAACTGTGGGCATTTTAGTGTTATCAATACAGCATACAAATCAGCCAGTCTCCGCTACCCTGCCCCCACCACCACCATCACCATCATCACTTAGTCAATTGGCTGAGGTGAGTCTGTTCCTGTTCATGGTTTCCGGCAACTCTACCAATAGATCTCAACCAGGGGCGAACAAACCAGTGCTAACTTAACCTAACTGTATTGGTTGATGTGGCACTGGTTGATGAGAGCTACTGGTCGATACGGTCTACTGGTTTCGGAGTTGTGCGGTCACCACTGTCATCTGTAACCAGAAATTGTGGAAAACCTTTTTATTCCAGCTCTAAGATTTGGCAAGCGGAATTTGTATCGTATGGTTTTTGATAGACTTAAACTTTGAAAAGATATTCAATTGTTTTTGTATTTTGTTTTTCATATTCCATAAGTAATGATCGTAAAAGTAACAAATCTGATAACTATTTTATATCCATATTACATTTATAAGTAATGATTATAAGTAACGAACCTGATAATATATTGATTTGTTTGTTTGTATACCGTAAAATGAGATGATCGTAAAAGTAACAATTCTTGGTAATTAATTAATAATCTATTGGTTTTGTATAGTTACTACAGATAGGACTAATATTTTTCTTCTAGGTGACAGATTTTGTTGTTCGTGGTATCTCGCTGTTTTCAATAATTTTACTAAATTTTCTTTATTTTACAGGTACCTCACATTTTCTTTCATTCTAGGTACCTCACATTTTCTTTCATTCTAGGTACCTCACATTTTCTTTAATTTGACCGGTACCTCACTTATTATTTTCTTGCAGGTACCTCACATTTTCTATCCTCTTGCAGGTACTGTACCTCACGGTTTTCTTTAATCTTACAGAGTAATTACGTTGAAGGGGATGTTGAAAGTGCTTACCTCCCACTTGCTGCACGACAAAGGTGCCTCCCTCTCGCTTGCTGTACGTCATCGCTAGGATACCTTCTTTGGCTTCTAACGTGCCCTTAACTTTTCAGGTGGCAATTTCTTTTCTAAACTATTATAATCAACCTACTACGTCCACAACACTCCTTGAGAACTTTGTGGGAAAACCCGGTGTCGGCCGCTCGGGGCTGTTTGGCCTGGCACCTTGGGGAACGACTACTACTACCTTCTACGTAAGGAAGACTCGCCCAGAAGCTCTTAACTGCTCTTATGTGGATCGACCCCCTTCCTTCCCAGCAACTCGTGAGAAGATGGGAAGATGTTGGAGAGCTTCAATCAACCCTGTGTGCTTGTGATTGAATGGAGGATTAAGTGTTTGAGGCATTAAGGGGATAGGATGAAATGATTTACTAAGAATGGAGGATGGGTGGGGGGGTGAACTGCGCGTAGGGGTGGACCTAGAATGACGTGGGCTCAGGCACTCGGGTCCGATCTCAAAATAAAGAACTTGACAGCCCTTGACAGGGCCGCCTAGAAAGCTGCCATTTAGTACGTGAGACTGTAACAACATTCTCTGGACAAAACGGTCTTTAAACTTGATGATAGAATGATTGACTAAATTATTGACTAAGAATGATGAAAGGATTGAGTTAAGAATGAAGTGTGAAAAAGTGGAGGATTAAATGATTGGATAAGAAAAGGATCAACTAAGTGAAGTTTGAAGATTCTAATTATGATCGGATGTATTTTTAGGGGAATATCACGCCCAATAGGAATAAGGGATTGGAAAATTGGAGAAAAAAGGATGGATAGTGATTGAGGCATATGGGATTTGGAAAGTTCAGAGAGAGTGGAAAGTGATGTTTGTAGTAGTGGGTTGAGGAATAAGTGATTGGAAAGTTGGAGAAAGAATGATAAAATGTGATGTTTGGAGTGTGAAGAATTAGGGATTGGAAAGTTGGAGAAGGACTGGTGGGAAGTGATGCTTGGAGTGAATTGAATTAGGGATTGGAAAATGGGAAAAAATATGGAAAGTGATGTTCGGAGTGAGTTAGTGATTAGGGGGAAAAGCGCAGTAGAGAACAAAATTAAAAGCAACAAAATGGAGTTCGGGTTGCGAGTGCATGTCGTTCTAGTTTAAGGGATGGATATGGTGAAATGTAGGCAGCTTAACTTGACTAAGGAGCAGGAGTTGAGTGACTGGTGTACAGTAACTGGTAGAGAGTAGAGTTACTGGTGTACTGGTAGATGGTGGTGGTTTGGTCATGGCAAGAGGATGACTGGCTAAAGTTTATCAATAGTATGGATGGCTTGGGTCATGTGGGCAAAATGGATGACTGGGTGGAGTATGTTGTTGTTGTTCCTCAAGCTGCCTGGCCGAACAGCCCCAAGGCCATAATCGAGCGCCCCCAAAGAACCCTCCCTGCCGACCACAATAAAGCCTGGGTGACCGAAGCCACTCCATGGCGGGGAGCTAAGGAGGGTGCGGAAACGCCCGGGAAACCAAAGCCCCACCCAGGGCCCTATGGAGTATGTTAAGTAAGGGAGTTGACATTAGATGGTCTGGAAAACTGGATGAAGTGCGTCAATACAGTACTACAGGAGTCTAAATTTGAAAGTCGGTAAACTAAGACTTGGGACGATACAGGGAGGAAGGATCAAAGTTAGGGAGTAATGACAGGGATGCAGACTAGGGACGATAAGCGAAGGAAGGATCAAAGTTTGACGACATAACAGGGACGCATAGGTACAGTGTAATATGGAGACGGAACTTAGTATACCCGTGCAGAACCTAGTCTAGCCTTTCCACGGATACAGATACCAGACTAGTTATTCCTTAATAGATAAGAAGCAGAAAGAATTGAAACTATTTGAGTGGGGTGTGGACAATCTATCATGGAGTACTAATATCGAGAGAACGGATGATGACTGGGTGAAGTGTGTCAAAACTACGGGAGTCTATTATAAAGTCTGTAAACTGAGATGGATATGCGAGGTTAACCTCGGGGACAGGGTATAGAGTGAGGAATGAAAATGGCGTTTGGGCATTAGGAGTATCAGTGAAGTGATGCGCACAAGCCGACTTGGTTGGTTTGGACACGTGGAGAGAATAGATGATCAGAACAGGTGAAGAAATGCTGGACTGTGAACGTGGAGGGAGCTGCGCGTAGGGGTAGACGTGGTATCAGGTATTCCGGTCCAATCTAATATAGAACTTGACAGCAGAGGCTGCCATTTAGGACAAAAGACTATAACCACACTCTCTGTGGACAAAGCGGTCTTTACATTTTTATGTATTAGAACTAAGAGACTCCCAAGGGTTGATTCATGGAGAAACAATCAAAGTTAGGAGACATGATAAGGGAGGCATGGGGTGAGTACAGACTTTGGTATAGCCTTTCACCTGATACAGATACCAGACTAGTTATTGAGGATATTAAACACACAATGATGATGCGGTTTTTACCACCATGCACTCCCTGCTCAAGGGCTAGGGTGGGTGGGTGGGTTAGGGACTTCAGTGAACAGTTGCCACAGATTGCTAGACTGTACCATCCACCAACAGCACTGTCGTCTGCCAATAACGCACACTAGCTGGCCTGAGACTCAAACCATCAACCTCACAATATGGAGGGATATTACACACACACTCACTCCTCGTGGCATAACAGATAACGCGTCTGGCTCACTACCAGAAGGTCCTGAGTTAGAGACCCGAATGGGGAAGAGCCATTTGGGCAAGTCTCCTAACGGTGTAGCCTCTGTCCGCCTAGCAGTATAAATAGGAACCTGGTAAAAGTGGACGGAGTTGTGACGTCCCCTCTGGTGGTTGGTGGTACCTAAGCCTTCGGGTGAGACTGGTACCGTACAGATCAACCCAAGTCTTTAATTTCAGATGTCTCCAATTGATTAATAGACTACACTCACATCCACAGCCACGATACAATAACACATGACATTAATATACTACACGCACATGCACAGCCACGATACAATAACACATGCCATTAATAGACTACACTCACATCCACAGCCACGATGCAATAACACATGACATTATTAGACTACACTCACATCCACAGCCACGATACAATAACACATGATATTAATAGACCACACTCACATCCACAGCCACGATCCAATAACACATGACATTAACCCCTTATTGGCGGCGCTCGACTTAAGTCTTGCAACAAGTTAGGAGCATTATTAAGGCTTTTAAAGGGTTAAAATAGAGTGCAAATGGCCGGGAGCGCAGCGGGCCAGACAGCCGACTCCCAGGGCTTACCGCCGCCCATTAACTCATGTTCCCTGTGTTCTCGAGAGGCCGGCAGTGTAGCCAGTAGTGAGCATAGCTGGGAAAATATACCGCTATACGCTAAACTCCCATTTTCGTGGCACCACTGCAAGAGAACCAAGAGTGCTACGTAGCTCGTTCTGGTCTCATTTTGAAGCTTTTAGCGCCTAGTTTTTTGCTGAATACATTTCTTTTCATGCAGATACTTGATTGATCATTCAGGAGGGCCTGAATATGACCAAATGAGCCCAAAACACCCCACTAGATAAGGGTTAATAGACTACACTCGCATCCACAGCCACGATACAATACCACATGACATGCACTTCACGCAATACATTCCCAGTTAAGGAGGCGCGATAATGAGCTGAAGCTCGCATTGCGTGGAATCCCCTTGACAAAAAATTTGGTGAATTACACACACACACACATAAAGGGAGATGGTACCAACGATAACCAAGCCGCCTATCAACAAGGTAAGTACTATCAACCCACCTTTTATAGTAGATGTATGTATGTATATACTCAGGCACATACCCCATAGCTGGGGGTGGCCGACTCCAGACATATACCGAACAGGGACAACATATAAAGTTCCAATTCTTAAGGTCCGGAACCACTTTAGCATTTCCTCGCCCCTTTCTCTGTCTCATCTAGTAGGTTCATTTTGCAAGGGGAGCAGGATTCATAGCTTCCCGACCCCAAAATAAATAGTACAGTAAAAGAGACTGATACATCTAAGGTTGGGTAGAGGAAGCCAAACCTCACTCTGGATAGGACCAGGCCTCGCCCAAAACATTAGGTAGTGCATATAACTGAACTATTTATATATTCTATAGCGGGAGTGCAGTACTGTATTATATAGTAGGACTTGCTCCCTAAATGTAATATAGATCTTAAAGGGGATTTTGTTTAGTTTTCTTCCCTAGACATCCATTAAGCTTTATTTAATTTGTTTTCCTCCCTACACCTCCATTAAGCTTGAGAAAATTACCCCTATGACCCCCCTTAGAGACGAATTTGTGCATTTTTCGTTAGAAAAATGTCCTGGCCAAAGGCCATTTTCTCATAAATTGCTGGCTCGTTGCTCGCCAGGAAATAATAGGCACCTAAGTTGCATGAAGGGTCTTAATATTGACTATGAAATGGGGCAAAAGTCTTAAAATCAGCAAACTAATGGGGTTAAATATGAATAAGGGGATCCAGAAACTCCAAAAACCTCCCCACAAACCCATAATTGACAGTATATAACTAATGGGTCCACATGTGTTCAAGGTATGGTGCGAGGAGGAGGATGGATGGATGGATGGACAGACGACAGGCATCAAGCGAAGGTACGGTGCGAGGATGATGATGGATGGACAGACGACAGGCATCAAGCGAAGGTACGGTGCGAGGAGGATGATGGATGGATGGATGGACAGACGACAGGCATCAAGCGAAGGTACGGTGCGAGGAGGATGATGGATGGACGGACAGACGACAGGCATCAAGCGAAGGTACGGTGCGAGGAGGATGGACGGATGGGCGACGGACAGCAAGCGAAGAAATTGGACGATTGTACGAAGAGAAAATGGAGAAGAATGCTACACTATGAGAAAACTGAATGCTACGCTACGAGAAACCAGACAATACGCGGAGAAATTGGATGGTTATACGAAGAGAAAGTAGAAACGACCGGTACACTACGAGGAAACTGACTGTTATCCTACAAGAAAACTGTCTGTTACCCTACAAGAAAACTGTCTGTTACCACTACAAGAAAACTGTCTGTTACCACTACAAGAAAACTGTCTGTTACCACTACAAGAAAACTGTCTGTTACCACTACAAGAAAACTGTCTGTTACCACTACAAGAAAACTGTCTGTTACCACTACAAGAAAACTGTCTGTTACCACTACAAGAAAACTGTCTGTTACCACTACAAGAAAACTGTCTGTTACCACTACAAGAAAACTGTCTGTTACCACTACAAGAAAACTGTCTGTTACCACTACAAGAAAACTGTCTGTTACCACTACAAGAAAACTGTCTGTTACCACTACAAGAAAACTGTCTGTTACCACTACAAGAAAACTGTCTGTTACCACTACAAGAAAACTGTCTTACCACTACAAGAAAACTGTCTTACCACTACAAGAAAACTGTCTGTTACCACTACAAGAAAACTGTCTGTTACCACTACAAGAAAACTGTCTGTTACCACTACAAGAAAACTGTCTGTTACCACTACAAGAAAACTGTCTGTTACCACTACAAGAAAACTGTCTGTTACCACTACAAGAAAACTGTCTGTTACCACTACAAGAAAACTCTGTTACCACTACAAGAAAACTGTCTGTTACCACTACAAGAAAACTGTCTGTTACCACTACAAGAAAACTGTCTGTTACCACTACAAGAAAACTGTCTGTTACCACTACAAGAAAACTGTCTGTTACCACTACAAGAAAACTGTCTGTTACCACTACAAGAAAACTGTCTGTTACCACTACAAGAAAACTGTCTGTTACCACTACAAGAAAACTGTCTGTTACCACTACAAGAAAACTGTCTGTTACCACTACAAGAAAACTGTCTGTTACCACTACAAGAAAACTGTCTGTTACCACTACAAGAAAACTGTCTGTTACCACTACAAGAAAACTGTCTGTTACCACTACAAGAAAACTGTCTGTTACCACTACAAGAAAACTGTCTGTTACCACTACAAGAAAACTGTCTGTTACCACTACAAGAAAACTGTCTGTTACCACTACAAGAAAACTGTCTGTTACCACTACAAGAAAACTGTCTGTTACCACTACAAGAAAACTGTCTGTTACCACTACAAGAAAACTGTCTGTTACCACTACAAGAAAACTGTCTGTTACCACTACAAGAAAACTGTCTGTTACCACTACAAAAAAACTGTCTGTTACCACTACAAGAAAACTGTCTGTTACCACTACAAGAAACTGTCTGTTACCACTACAAGAAAACTGTCTGTTACCACTACAAGAAAACTGTCTGTTACCACTACAAGAAAACTGTCTGTTACCACTACAAGAAAACTGTCTGTTACCACTACAAGAAAACTGTCTGTTACCACTACAAGAAAACTGTCTGTTACCACTACAAGAAAACTGTCTGTTACCACTACAAGAAACTGTCTGTTACCACTACAAGAAAACTGTCTGTTACCACTACAAGAAAACTGTCTGTTACCACTACAAGAAAACTGTCTGTTACCACTACAAGAAAACTGTCTGTTACCACTACAAGAAAACTGTCTGTTACCACTACAAGAAAACTGTCTGTTACCACTACAAGAAAACTGTCTGTTACCACTACAAGAAAACTGTCTGTTACCACTACAAGAAAACTGTCTGTTACCACTACAAGAAAACTGTCTGTTACCACTACAAGAAAACTGTCTGTTACCACTACAAGAAAACTGTCTGTTACCACTACAAGAAAACTGTCTGTTACCACTACAAGAAAACTGTCTGTTACCACTACAAGAAAACTGTCTGTTACCACTACAAGAAAACTGTCTGTTACCACTACAAGAAAACTGTCTGTTACCACTACAAGAAAACTCTCTGTTACCACTACAAGAAAACTCTCTGTTACCACTACAAGAAAACTCTCTGTTACCACTACAAGAAAACTCTCTGTTACCACTACAAGAAAACTCTCTGTTACCACTACAAGAAAACTCTCTGTTACCACTACAAGAAAACTGTCTGTTACCACTACAAGAACACTGTCTGTTACCACTACAAGAACACTGTCTGTTACCACTACAAGAACACTGTCTGTTACCACTACAAGAACACTGTCTGTTACCACTACAAGAACACTGTCTGTTACCACTACAAGAACACTGTCTGTTACCACTACAAGAACACTGTCTGTTACCACTACAAGAAAACTGTCTGTTACCACTACAAGAAAACTGTCTGTTACCCTACAAGAAAACTGTCTGTTACCCAGAGCTGGGCACTTCAGCCAACACTTCCGCAAATAGCCAATTCCGCCATGGCGGAAGTGTCATTTTGTTGGCGTATTAGCGTTGGCGTCTAAATGGCTGCCTATTTGCGGGTTTGAAGCTCTGTAAAGTACCTCCATGTTGCAAACCTCGAGTCCGCAAAATTAAAATTCCCGCCGCCAGCCAGCCCTGGGCCGCTCCCAGCTCCCGCCAAAAAAAGTCACGTGACCAAGCCAACTACCTGTGTTCTGGAATCTAGGCCTATACATCGGCTCTTCACGTTCGTTCACTTACTTAGTAGCAAGCGTCGATCTAACACCTACAACACACATCAGTCCAAGAGTTCCAACCTGCTAGCAGTTCAACTTTGTTTATATTTTCGGCCTATTGAAGTGAATATGGAGTCTACCATCATCCCTACCGCTGATGCCAACAGCATGGAGAGCAGTTCACCACCATCATCCGACAGTGATGCTGCAGAGCATGCAGAAATCGAGGACCTAAGCCACCCCTGGCCTCACCTGGGAACCTTCTATGGGCCTGTAATTACCAAGAAGATGTCTCTGGAGAAGGGCAGAATAATCTACAGGGGCATCATCGCTTGCAAAAACTGCAAAGCTAAATTGGCTTTTAATACGTACAGCGCATACACCCTTAAGAGCCATTACCAGCACGTGAGTAAAGTCGAAGTGGTTAATTTTATCTAGCATAACTTTATAATCTGCCTAATTTAAGATTATAAAGTTAGGCTATCGTTAATTTGATTGATAGGCTAGCCTGTTAATGTTTTAACCTAAACTATTATTAGGCTACCCTAATCCCATCAAAATGCCTCAGAGCATGTAGGCCTAGGCTAAGTCTAACTTCTATATAGGCTATATAGCCTAGGCCTAGGTCTAGGCTATAATCACTAATTCCATCACAATGCCTCAAAGCATGTAGGCTAAATATTGCATGTTCTAACTTCTATATATAATATATAGCCTAGGCCTAGGTCTAGGCTATAATCACTAATTCCATCAAAATGCCTCAAAGCATGTAGGCTAAATATTGCATGTTCTAACTTCTATATATAATATATAGCCTAGGCCTAGGTCTAGGCTATAATCACTAATTCCATCACAATGCCTCAAAGCATGTAGGCTAAATATTGCAAGTTCTAACTTCTATATATAATATATAGCCTAGGCCTAGGTCTAGGCTATAATCACTAATTCCATCAAAATGCCTCAAAGCATGTAGGCTAAATATTGCATGTTCTAACTTCTATATATAATATATAGCCTAGGCCTAGGTCTAGGCTATAATCACTAATTCCATCAAAATGCCTCAAAGCATGTAGGCTAAATATTGCATGTTCTAACTTCTATATATAATATATAGCCTAGGCCTAGGTCTAGGCTATAATCACTAATTCCATCACAATGCCTCAAAGCATGTAGGCTAAATATTGCATGTTCTAACTTCTATATATAATATATAGCCTAGGCCTAGGTCTAGGTCTAGGCTATAATCACTAATTCCATCAAAATGCCTCAAAGCATGTAGGCTAAATATTGCATGTTCTAACTTATATACAGTATATAATATATAGCCTAGGCCTAGGTTATAATATATAGCCTAGGCCTAGGTTATAATCAGTCACTAATTCCATCAAAATGCCTCAAAGCATGTAGGCTAAATATTGCATGCTCTAACTTCTATGTATAGGCCTAGGCCTATAATCAGTATTAATCACATTCATTTTATTAGTGTCAAGTAGAAAGTGTTAATTTTGAAAGTATCATATAGGCCTAGACTAAATTCAGCCAACAATAAAATGTAATTAAATTTTGATCTGAAGCTAGGCCTTTATTCTGAGCATTAAAATTAATAGGCCTAGGCTACTTTCTATTAAATTACTTAATCTATCTAAAGTAGACCTATCTAGCCGCATATAGCCTATTGCCATTCCCAAAGGGGGCACCACAAATGAATCGCCTCCTTGCACCTCTGTGATCCGGCGTACCTCATCCTGAATGGTGCGGAATTGCGAATACTGATTATTACTGAAGCACTCTCCCCATAAACAAGTTGCCCCAACATTTTACTGCCCATGTGGACAAACTAAGTGGCCTATGCTATATATATTAACCCTTTCACTGCGGCTGACGTCCTGGAATATTTTGGCAATTTACAGGAATTTCCAGGCTTTAAAAGCCTGTAAAAAACTTAAAAATCGAGTGTCGGTGGGCGGGAGCGTGAGGGGCCCACCTCCGATCCTCAGAGCAGCCAGCGGCCCACTGAGGTAGACTGTGTCTCACGCGGGTCTCTCACTGCCTCTCACAACAGTGTTGCCAAGCGAGCGAGTGCTAACAAATAGCGGGTTTCCCGCGTTTCTATGGCACCGCTGCGGGTGAATCCGGCAACCTACGAGGCCCGTTCTGGTCTCATTTTGAAGCTATTTTCACCTAGTTTTTGGCAGAAAACAGTTCATTTTAATGCAGATGCTTGATTCATCATTCAGGAGTGCCTGAATATTCCCTAAATAGCCCAAAACACCCCGCAGCCAAAGAGTCAATTATATATCCTATATTATTTTTAATAACCAAACCTAACCAAAACGGGACAAGTTCTTCATATAAAATGCGGGACAAGTTTTCGGGGCGACGTCTCCAGTAACCTAGATTAAAATAAACTGTAGGCCTGTTAAACTTTAGGTAAGAGTTGTGTTAGCGGGCGGATGTAGAGTCGGTTGGGCCACGGCGTACTTGATATTTTCCCCCCCTGCTGGCAATATATATGATGATGATAATAAGCCATGGGAGGGTGAGTGGGGGTAAAGCCCTCCCTCAACTCATTACTGTATCCCCTGGCAGTCAAAATAGACGAGAACGGGATTGGCAGCATACAAGTAATGTAGCCTACAGTAAATTTGTATTTTTTGTTTTGCCTCAAATCGCATAAATATTGCATGTATGATCATTGTGACTAATTCAAATTTGAAATATCTTTAATCACTGGTATAAATTTAATATTTCATTCAATTAATTATAAAACTAGAATTAGTATTCTATCCTGTGTTATTTATTCATTATTAATATTGAATTTACAGTATTTTCTATTAATCTAATGACTTCATGTATACTGTACAGTATACCTAAAGTATCTATCAATTGGCAATGACTATCCCAGAATGGGTGGTCACATATTAATTGCCTCCATTCACTTCTGTCAATCATGAATTAGCGTCCCTCCTGATGTTTTCTAACCCCTTGACTTTACTTTACTCTTTAACTATATATGTTTTTATATATATTTAATTATATTTTTTTCCAAGGTCCACTGCAACCTTAGCCAAGACCTCCTCGCTGCCATCAGTGGTGGCTCGAAGCGTGGCCGGAACCCCTCTTCCAGCTCCACCTCTAGCGACTGTAGCAGTGCCAAGGTCGCAAAGCGGATGCACCAGACCACCATTGAGGCCGCCTTTGCTGGACCTTCCAGCTTCAACCACACTAAGGCCCAGGAGCAATTTTATAGGTAAATATATATATATATATATATATATATATATATATATATATATATATATATATATATATATATATATAGCACCCTGAATGTGATAATCTGGCTACCATAATATATATATATATATATATATATATATATATATATATATATATATATATATATATATATATATATATATATATATATATAGCACCCTGAAAGTGATAATCTGGCTACCATAATACATTACACAATTTTATTCGGTTAAAATAGTTTTTCGGTAATCAAGGGGTTATAATAAAGCCTAGACAGTTGTTCATCCACTACTATTATATCTTGATTAGTTCCCTTGATTTATTGTGTTCTGGCTAAAGTAACAATTTAATTTAAGTTCTGGATTCGTTAGTAATACTCGGTCAAAATCTAAGAAGAGCATTTAATATTAAATATATATAATGCTATAATGTATTTAAGGAAATAATGATCAACTTCGGTTAGGATCTAGTTTTTGGGCATAGGCTACCACCATCCTTTTTTACACTATTCGCATGCTCGTGATACTATTCCTATCTATTTTGACTGCGTAGGATACAATAATAGGTTGAGGGAGGACTTTGCTCCCCCTCACCCCTACATAACTTATTATCATCCTATATATTGCCAGCAGGGTTCAAATCACATAAAACAAAAATAAAAATAGACGGGAACGTAACCGTGAGTGCACGATCTATATAAACATGACTATCGTACACCCGTATACTACATTCTTCCCTCAAATTCTTCACAGGTGCATGATTTCGGAGATGTTGCCTGCAAGGTTCACAGAGTCCCCACATGTAGCCAGCTGGGTCAAGAGCCTCAACCCCCACTTCAAGCTGCCCTCCAGACGGACCTACATGAGGACCCTTAAAAAGAAAGCAGAGATGTGGAAGGGAGAGCTGACCGCCATTCTTGACAATATCAAGTATGTGGCCACAACTGCAGACTGCTGGACCGCCCACAACAGATCCTTCCTGGGCATGACCGCCCATTGGATAGATCCTACCACCCTCAAGAGGAAGAAGGCTGTCCTAGCATGCATGGAGCTACCAGTGGCCCACACCTACGACATCCTCGCTAACTCCATGTCTGATGTCCATCAAAAATTCCACATGGAGGGCAAGGTGAGCAAAAAACTAAAAGTAAACACTAAAGTGACTAATCAAAGAATGAAAGATTGCAAGCAAGTACTGTACTGTATTTAAAGTTATCAACCGGCAACCAACCATTACACTGATTTATTTTTAACGTTCAAAACTAGTTATATATTTAAGATTTTTTAAATTAATTTTCAAGACAAGTGATAGAATTAATTAACATTTACTGTAAAATTTCATTATATTATATATATTATAAATGTTATGATATAATGTTCATATTATTATAATTTTTAGACTGAATACGGTAATTATTATCTAAAATACTATATATATAGCAAATTATATTAATATTTTGAACTGATTGCGCAGGTCACCAGTACAACGACGGACAATGGGAGCAACTTCGTGAAGGCCTTCAAGGTGTTTGGTGACTGCTCCGAGGATCTCGCCTACGCTCAGGAGGAATGTGGCGAGGACCCCATCGAGGAGGACGACACAGAGGAATGTCACGAGGTTGAGCCTGTAGACCTTACCCAGCTCATCGAGGAGCAGGGTGAGGACAGTGAAACAGACTGGCAGCTCCCAGACCACCATAGGTGTGCGGCCCACACTCTCAACTTGCTGGCTACAGTTGATGTTGAGAGAGTCCCCGGCTGGTCAACGGGTATCCGTCCCTGCTTCACCAAGGTAGGCCTATACTAATTAATTCAATAATAGTTCTCTCTTGAAAAAATAAAAGGCTTAAATTAAAGTACTTGCCACATTCCCGTATAAGATTATTGTGAATTCAGTTTAGGACTTTTTTTTTTTGTAATTAAAGGGTTAAAATTTAAAAATATAAAGCATGTAGAGTTTTCTATCAACTACAACTATATATTTTCTGTTCTGTCTAACTCTAGATGATTATAATATTTTATGAGTTCAGCAATCGTTATTAGTACTCAAAGACCTAAGTGTTAAACAACATAATTTTATGTATGAGGCCACAAGTGGGGAGGGCTTTGAAGCTCAGGAAAAATGAGGGTTTAAGAATGCCTAACAAATAAATATGGGTAAAATCTATGTTAAAACTTATAAAAGTACAAATATGCATGAACCCAACTGCTAGATAGTATATCCAATACTAGTAAACTAATACTACTCAAACAAAAGTTACATAATGTAGGCCAATTGAAAGATCAGTTAGGCCCAAAAATAAGGAAAAACACAAAATTGAAACAAAAGTTGGCTTGGGCTTTTATGTTTCAAGTTATTAATACAGTACAGTTAAAATCTCAAAAAGAAAACAAAGTATGGGTTGAGGAAATCAGCCAATGGGTGGCCCAATTAAACTATGATTGCCGTGGGAATCCATGATGAGTTGAGTTTTCAGTATAGTACCGGGACTAGATTAATTGCATAAGTTATATTGATTTATAAACTGTTTTTTTTTTATAATGGGATATATTTGCAGGTGAAAGCCAAGGCCATGGCACTCTGGAACAAGCAAAACAGGAAGCCAACCACCGCAGCCACCATCAAGAGGGAGGTGGGCAGGCAACTAAAGACGCCCAACATCACACGATGGAACTCCCTCTACGATTCATTGGAGGTCTTAAATGAATGCCTCAACACAAAGCTGTGCCAGATAAACCTGATCTGCTCAGCCAACACCATAGCCACCTTCTGCCAGACAGACAAGGAGATAATCACCGAGTACCTGACCGTGATGAAGCCGGTGGTGACTGCCCTAGATAGACTTCAGTCTGAAGAAGAGGCATATATGGGGGTCCTGCTTCCCACCCTATATATCCTCAGGGACAACCTAGAAAATATGCGGGCCAAGTCCTTGAAGTACGGGCAACAGCTGTTGGAGTACCTCCTCGAGAACCCCAACAGTGAAGAGAAGAGGCCGAAGGGCTTCAAGGCCAGGTTCTCCGCCCTCTTCACTGAGCTACCCCTACTGCTGGCTACCGCTATGCATCCTCTCTTCAAACTCCATGTGGTCCGCCAGCTCAACCCCAACATGGTGGATGTGGTGAGGACAAGGCTGCTGGCTGAGGTCAAAGAGCAGGTTATCACAGAAAGTTCTGGAGCCAGCAGTGTAGAGGAGGAGGAGGAGGAGAAGGAGAAGAAGTATGACTATTTCAAGGTGAATTACTGATTTTTGTGATTTATAGATTTAATTTTTATATTCAAATACGTATTTAAGAAACTACTGTTTTAACTGTAGGTATCGGCTACTTTTTTCTGGCTGCCATTCATTGATTTTACTCACTTTAGGCAATTTTTTCTCATTATTCAATCAAGGAGATAATAATTTAAAGTAGCTACTCTGTAGTTGCTCATTCTAATTCACTACAGTTTTTCAATTACCGGTATATCACAATGTATTATCTTCTGGCGAACTTTAATAACAATAAGTATTTTATTAAGTAGAGCAATTGTTATTCGCTTAAGCTGTGCCTTATTGGAAATTATCAGAGTTTTGTATGAATTGTATGTATTGTATGTATTGACTATGTATATACTCAGCCACATACCCCATTGCTGGGAGTGGCCGACACGAGACAACCTAAACAAAAACATTAAACGTTTCTATTCTTGGGGTCTGGTACCACTTTCGCGTTCCCTCGCCCGTTTCTCTGTCTCGTCGAGTAGGAGAATTGTACAAGGGGAGAAGAGAGTTGAATATATAAATACATTTCAATTTTTGGAATATATGGTACTCAGTCACTAGTCAGAGACTTATGTAAATTTATAAATTAACCAAAAAATTTGTCCCCAGGTCTTGAGGACTTCACGTCCTTCGAAGTGCAGCAGCCGTAGCCGTATCTCCAACAAACTTACTAAGGAACTCGATACTTGGTGCTCCGACTCCGAGGAAAACCCAGAGGAGCTTGAGCATGGCATGTTCCCCGCTCTCTACCGTGCCACCTGGGTGGATTTATTCCTCAGATACAACACGGCAATCCCCAGCTCGGCAGCGGTAGAGAGAATGTTCTCCCAGGGGTCAGATATAATGAAGCCCAAAAGGGCTAGTCTGACCTCTGAGAATTTTGAACGCCTAGTGTTTATGAAGGGGAACATGGATCTGCTCACGATGGGGCTAGACCAATTGTTATAGGGCTAGCCCGAGCATGGAGTGCCACATTTCATAATCATCATCTCAGATGCCTTGCTTCCTCCTGGGAAACCCCCGCTAGAGGAAGGCCATAACAGAAACTTCTCCAGGCTACTTTGTGAAGACATGCCTCCTTTGCTCATGCCACAATGCCCCTTCAACTGCGTGGAAGTTTTTCCTAGATATATTTTTCCACTTTCTTTTTCCATACCATAGGTGGTCTTCCACTACTAGCTGTTCCACTCACATGACTCCCATATATCTTTCTTGGCATTCTGTCTTCATCCATTCTCTGAACTTGACCATACCACCTCAAAGTGCTTCTCTTTATCCACTCAACCACTCCACAATCAATGCCCAAAGCCTGCTCTTCCATTCCAAAGGACTCATACACTTCCCTATTACTTGGCCCATCTAGCCTATTCATGCCAGCTGCCATTCTGATATAGCTCATCTTCACAGCTCTAAGTTTGTAGAGGTCCTCATCACTTGCTGTCCATGTCTCACTTCCATAGGAGTGTGTTGGGAGCAGCACACTGTTTCTCAGTGACTTTTTAACTTCGACTAACCATTCTTCTTTTGAGAATACTATCAAGTTCTCCAATCACCTTTCTCCCTTGTATGTTAATCTCTTTTATCTTACTCTCCATTTTACCATATTTGCAAATACTTGAAGCTTTCAACCTCTTCCAGTACAGAACTTAATTTTTCATGTTTATTTTACAACTTTTCTCATGTTCTTTCTCAATTCTATATTTTGCCTTAAAATCTATGGTTTCATGCATTCTTCTAAAACACTAGTACCTTACATTTCCCTACATTGACCTTTAACTTTCTCTGTTTGCATACCCTGTCAAAGTCTGTGACCACTCTCTGAAGTTCTTCCACATTTTCCGCCAACAGGACTGCATCGTCCGCATATAGGCATGTTAACATCTTCCACTCTCTTCCCTCTGATTCCAGTCTGCTTCCTACACCCATTGATCCCGCCCTACATTCTCTAATCACTCCATCCATGTATATATTGAACAACCAAGCTGACATAACAGATCCCTGTCTTACTCCTACATTGACCTCAACACTTTCACTCGTACTTATCTCACTTTTTAAACTTGTATGTATTGTATATATAAATTATTAAAATGTATATTCTTGAGGTCCATGGAAGTTGGGCAACATTATAGTTAAGTAAATATATATATTTATTGACATTAGAGATTGAATTTATTGATTTACCCTGGATTCTGTAGTTTAAATTTAAATTTAATGAAAAACGGTTTGCGTTTGCATATTGGCATTTGAGGACTAGAAATTTCACAAGGTTTGCACATTTGTGTTTGCTGAAGTTATGTTCTGGGTTTGCTGATTTGTGTTTGCTGACTTGACTTTTTGTTTGTGGTGCCCAGCTCTGCTGTTACCCTACAAGAAAACGGTCTGTTACCCTACAAGAAAACGGTCTGTTACCCTACAAGAAAACGGTCTGTTACCCTACAAGAAAACGGTCTGTTACCCTACAAGAAAACGGTCTGTTACCCTACAAGAAAACGGTCTGTTACCCTACAAGAAAACGGTCTGTTACCCTACAAGAAAACGGACGGCCACCATCAAGCGATTTTACCGGTATGTTGCTATTTTATTAAGTTAGTTCATCTATTTTGTTTATTTATTGAGGGTTTAGTTTAGATTCCTTAGCTGTTTTCGAGCAAAGTAATTTTTGTTTGCCCCGATACAGTAAAAAAAAAAAAAAAAAAAAAAAAAGATGGAAGCAAAAAATAATAATTAAAACTGGATACTCTATTACTGTCTACTCCTTCAAGCTGAATTTGCACATGTATATACCTGTACTCAGACACAGGATAGATGATTGAGGAAGTACGGGAGCTAGGATGTTAAAAAAATACTCGCATGAAAATCTTCCCTTGATCCATTCTGTTCTGGCGACGTCAGTTTGATTTTATTCTGGCTACATGTTGACGATTTTATTAAGCTTGAGAAGGAGATATGGTCGCTAAAAGGATTATTTGAGATAGTCTAGCCTTGTAATGGGTAGACGTCCTTCCTAAGTTGAATACAACTGTCTAATTGAGAAGGATATATGGTAGCTAAATCCTATTCCATGTCAATTTTCTTGTATTCCTTCTCATGTTCATTCAAGTCTTCAAACCAAATTACTCCGGTTTGACTCCCTGGCAGTGGGATATGTAGGTGTGATACCAACACACTAATGTACAGATACTGACAAATGTTCGAGCTGTTGAGATTTTCTCTATGCAAATATATCTACTGTATTTAGATTTATGTTCAGAATTAATCAGCTGTATATTAATATTGGACAACACACACACACACACACACAGATTCACACACATTTAGGTCGCCCAGGAGAGATCTGTACCCCATAAATTGTTCTTTCCTCTCACATAAACATTGCGCTTTTCAGTGTGAAGTTGGGTCTGATTACATGATGAGACCTAGAGACCTTGGGGCTGTTCGGCCAGAACAACAACAACAACAACAACATGATTAGATGATATCCTGTACTGTATTCAATGAATGGATATTTATCGTAGTCATGTACTTCAACTGTCTAAATGATGTAATATTTAGTTGTTGTTGTTCCCCAAGCTGCCTGGCTGAACAGCCCCAAGGCCATAACCGAGCGCCCCCAGCCCCCCACAGAACCCTCCCTGCCAACCACAATAAAGCCTGGGTGACCGAAGTCACTCCATGGCTGAGGAGGGTGCAGAAACGCCCGGGAAACCAAAGACCCACCCAGGGCCCTGTGCCCCTCCGCAATTATGAAGAGAAAGCTGAGGGGCAAAGGAAAAATGTGACGCTTTGGCTTCCAATCTTGGTAGATTGGGAGGTCAATCCACGGAAGAGATGCCGTCACTTGAGATCTAGAAAATATATAAGTAAAAGGAACAGTCAGAGTAAGCTATGGGTATGGCAGAGATCGCTCAGTTCTCACTCTGATTGACCAGCCCATCACCAATGTAATATTTAGTGTTTTAGATCTGTATGTGATAATCCAGGTTCTAAGCCCGGGAGGATCACATGCTTTCATTAATTTCATTGAAAGGTGTTTGGTGCTGGGAGTGAAATTAATTTGATTATTCTGCAGGTGTATACACAATACTCAGGCAAAATACCCCATAGCTGGGAGTGGCCAACTTGAGAGAGCCCGAACAGAAATATTTAAAGTTCCAACTCTTAGGGTCCCTTGTCCCTTTCTGTCTCTTTGAGTAGGTGAATGTTACAAGGGGAGGAGGATTCCTAGCCCCCGCCCCCAAAATAGGGAAAGGGACTGACAGAAATAGCTAAGGTTGGGTAGAGGATGCCAAACCTCGCTCTTCAAGGGGAGAGGGTCTTTTCATAGTTAGAATTAGCTGTTCTCTGAAGTTTCCCCAGCCACATTCAATTCTGGTGATATTGGTGGTCTCAGCAAAACTTGTCAGGCAACTTAGGGACAACAACTTATCCACCATCTAATTTATGAATCTGTCTGGAATGTATAATTATTATTTATTATGATTATTATAATATACAGTGTAGTAATGAAACGCCATCTAGTGCAAAGTCTGGGGGTGCGGGGTTATGATATTTGTATTATTACAGTATTGAGTATTTTAATTATTGTTGCCAATTTCTAACAATGTATTAGTTTACCCCCCTAGACTTGGACAAGCGCCTTTACAGACTCCCTTCAAACAAATAAATGTCCCCCAGAGTCCAGACCTTCCTTCAATTTAGATACAGTATAGTATGTATGGTACATTTTTCGGTAGAAAAATGTCGCTGCCAAATGCTGGTTTCTCCCAAATTGTAGGCTCGCTAGCGCTTACCCAGGAAATAGACACCTTATTGGGTTGAAGCATCTTATAATCGGCAAACTAATGGAGAAAAACAGAGGATCAAAATAGGGTTAAAATAGGGTGACTTTAGGTGAGGAATGGGTGTAGTTGAAAGGACTAATTAATAGCGTAATGGTTAGTGTTCAGAATTTCGGTGTGAGTATCCTAGGTTCGAGTCCTAGGAGTACGGTACCACATGTATTCATTACTTTCATTGATTTCATTAGTAAATTATATGGTGGGTTGGTGAAAGCAAATATGAATCTTTATATTGTGCCATTCCTGTTAATTGGTGGGTTGGTGAAAACAAATATGAATCTTTATATTGTGCCATTCCTGGTTTTTTTTTTGCAAGTTTTCCATTATAATTGCTTCCACAGAGAATCCCTGGGTGGTCAACTTCTCACTAAAGCTCCGAGGAGAACAACACGGAGATGGTGAATGGACAACCTGGTGGGGTCAATCAGTGGGGGTACCGTATACTCTGTGACCGCACGTAGCCACACTCGCCCTCCGATCCCACTCCTGGCGGGTTGCTGACCACGAAATCCCAAGATGGAGTTAGAGGCCAAGGATTCAGAGGCGATGTCAACGTTCCTCGACAAACGTGTATCGGCTGAAAATAAGTTGTTATAGTGTAATATATATGTTGCTAAAAGTTATGAAGAAATTACTAAGAGTCGATTTACCATACTGTATTTTTCTTTTGTGTCGAAATTACTAAGGGTCTCTTATCAACTGTCTAGATAGAGTAATGGTTAGCGCACGGAATTTTGGTGTGAGTATCCTAGGTTCCAATCCTCGGAGTACCACATGTATTCATTAGTTTCATTGATTTCATTAATTAGGTTTATTTTTAAGGGGAGGTTTCTAGTTTGTTCCCTAGACTTCCATCAAGTTGAAAATTACACCCCCTTGACTCCCTTTCAAGACAAATTTGTACATTTTTCGGTAGAAAAATGTCCTGGCCGAAGGCCAGTTCCTCTTAAATTATAGGCTTGCTATCGCTCGCCATGAAAAAATAGACACCTAAATGGCACGAAAGGTCCTAAAATTGACAGAAATGGGGCGAACGTTCTTAAAATCGCCAACCTAATAGGTCGAACGTCTTAATTTTGTTTAAAGCAATGGGGCTTAACAACACCTTCTTCCGACACAGAATGATCCACAGGTACACGTGGAAACGGATGTTGACGATGAAGGATAAGACAGTGGTGGAACGAAAGTCATAGATTGATTATGTATGTGTGGATGAACGAATGAAGAAATCTGTGATGGATGCTAGGGTGTATAGCGGTATTGGAGGGGGTCTGTCTGATCATTATGTAGTGGTAGCTAAGGTTAGGATACAAAAGAAGTGGGTGAGGAGAGCGGGAGGGAGGCGAGAGGAGGGTGGAATGGTGAGGAGGGTGGAGAGGTTGCAGGAGGAGGAAATCAGGGAGGAGTACAGGAGAGCAGTGGAAAGACGACTAGGTGGGTTCGACCTGGAAGTTATGGAGGAAGTGGAGGAGATGAGCAAGGTGTTTAAGGATGAGATCTGTGCAGCATGTGAGGAGGTGTGTGGAGTGAGGAGAAGAGGGAGGGGAGTGAAAGGTACAGCATGGTGGACAGAAGAGGTAAGAATAGCTGTGGAAGAAAAGAAGAAAGCATATAGAGAGTGGTTGGGTAGTAGAGGGAATGAAGATTCCGAGAGACAGAAACGAGCGAGGTACGTGGAGAGTAAGAGGGTGGTGAAGGAAAGTAAGAGAAGAGTAGATGAGGAATTTGGAAGGAATCTGAGTGTAAAATGGAGGGAGAGTAAGAAACTGTTCTGGAAAGAAGTCAAGAAAGTTAGGGAAGGTAGCAAGGGAAACAGTAAGGGTGTGAAAGATAAGAATGGGAGAATGCTAGCCGAGAAGCAAGAGAGAGTCAAAAGATGGAGGGAGTACTTCAATGAGTTGCTAAATGAAAGGAATGAAGAGCCAGCAAACATAGCTGGATATGGTATGGGAGGGAGAAGAAGAGAAGTAGTGGAGGAGGAGGTGGGGATCAGGAGGTCAGAAGTGTGGGAAGCCATGAAAAGAGTGAAGTTGGGGAAAGCACCAGGAACAGATGGAGTGTGTGGGGAAATGTTGAGGTATGGTGGTGAGATAGTGATAGAATGGGTATGGAAAATGTGCAAACTAGCATGGGAGAAGGGGAGTGCACCCGATGACTGGAAGACTGGCATAATAGTCCCCCTATATAAGGGCAAAGGGGAAAGAGGAGTGTGTGGTAACCACCGAGGAATATGTCTTCTAAGCATAGTAGGGAAGGTATACAGTAGGGTAGTGATTGAGAGAGTGAGAGTGAGAACGGAGAAATGGATAGGCGACGAGCAGGGAGGTTTTAGGAAGGGAAGAGGATGTGTAGATCAGATTTTTACCCTGAATTGTGTTGTGGAGAAGTATCTGGAGAAGAAACAAAAGGTGTATGTTGCCTTTATGGACTTGGAGAAGGCCTATGACAGAGTGGATAGAGAAGGTTTGTGGAAAGTACTTAGAATATACGGAGTAGAGGGCAAGTTGCTGAAAGCAGTGAAGAGCATGTATGAGGGTGCAAAGGCGGCAGTACGTGTGGAGAGTGAGCAGAGCGAGTTCTTTGACCTGAATGTTGGTTTGAAACAGGGGTGTGTGATGTCCCCGTGGTTGTTTACTGTATATATGGATGGAGTTATGAAAGAAATACTATCAAGAGCAGTGGATGTTGGTGTATCGCTGAAAAGGGAGGGAATTGAGTGGAAGCTACCTATACTGCTGTTTGCGGATGATACAGTTCTGATGAGTGATAATGAATGGGAGTTGCAGGGTCTGGTAAATGAGTTTGGAACAGTGTGCGAAAAACGGAATTTGAAGGTAAATACGGGGAAGAGCAAGGTTATGGTCTTCGAAAGGGGTGAAGTCACAGAGTGTGAGGTGAAGCTGAACGGTCAGGCTATGGAGATCGTCAACTCTTAAGTATCTGGGCAGTGTGTTGAGTAAAGATGGGACTATGGATGAAGAGGTGCGGGAGAGGGTACAACAGGGGAAGAGGGTTGTAGGAACGCTAAAAGCAGTAACAAGAAATAGGGTGGTCAGTATGGAAGTGAAGAAGTCCTTGCATGACAGTGTGGTAATCCCGACACTGACTTACGGAAGCGAAGCATGGACGTTGGTTGAGAGACTCAGACCAAGAGTGAGAGCAGTGGAAATGAATTACTTAAGGAGTGCGTGCGGAGTTACATGGAGGGATAGACAGACTAATGAGGAAGTAAGAAGGAGGTGTGGTGTGGAGGTAGATGTGCTGGAAAGTGTGAAAAGGAACAACTTGAGATGGTTCGGCCATATGGAACGTATGGAAAGCGAGAGAATGATTAAGAGGGTGTATGAGAGCGAGGTGGAGGGACAGAGGGGGAGAGGTAGACCGAATATGAGGTGGAAGGATGGAGTGAGGAAGTACATGAACGAAGGTGGTGCTGGTTGGGGGGAGGGGCGTCGACTGACTGGGGACAGAGGTGCATGGGGGCGGTTCGTTCGTGGCCACCCCTTCGGGGATCACGGCGTCAGGCAATAGATAGATAGATAGATAGATAGATTATTATTATTAGTATTATTATTATTAGTATTATTATTAGTATTAGTATTATTAGTATTAGTATTAGTATTATTAGTATTATTATTATTATTATTAGTATTAGTATTATTAGTTTGTTTCTTTTCTGTTTTCGTTTTTAATGTTATTAATGAATATTATTATTTTATATTAATATCTTAGTTTGTTTCTCGTATTGTTATTATGTTTTCATATTATTATTATTAGTATTATTTATGTTATTATTATCATTTTAATTTGGGGGGTTCAGTGCACTAAACTCATGATCAACAAGGTCGGACTACTTATAGTCCAGTAAATCTAGCAATCATTTAACTGGACCTAGAACAAATTGCAATAGAAGGTTTTTTGGCTTTAACTTGTTTATTAGGTCCCTCTGATGAACATATAAAAAGTCTCCAACTTTTGGACACTGGGAAAGTGGTTAATTTGCATAAATTCAAGATGGCCGCCGTCCAAAGCTTCAATTTACAGATAACTTTTTTCTGGTTGCTCCTAGACCCTATAAATGTATTACAAACAACGTTTTTTGGCTTTAACTTGTTTATTAGGTCCCTCTGATGAACATATAAAAAGTCTCCAACTTTTGGACACCTGGAAAGTGGTTAATTTACAGCCGAAAAACCTTACAGACAGGCTGAACTGTCTCTTTCACAAGGGGTGACACAGGCACTTTGTGCTTGTATGGGTTTTTTGACCTGTTGTCCCTCTTTTTTATAAAAAAAAAAAAAAAAAAAACATGACGTAGTATGACGTCATTCAGAGCCAATTATGTAATTCATGATAGGAGTTCGTATTCACTTGGATCATCGGTGCTTGCATCAAAGTTGCTATTTTGACAGAGTCCTTTACATTGACCACATGCACTGGAACATTCAAGCTCATTCCGTTTGCAACTACAGCGTTGAGTGTCACAGTTGCCCTTACACTGACATCTGACCAATTTCAGTAGTGAATCAGGAGCCACTGGCGAATCCATCGTCTTCGGTTCAAGCTGTCCCTTCCGCAGACACCAGCCCCATTTCTCGGGGTCCACACAGTTCCCCATCCATTCCTGGACCTGACAATAAACTCGGAACGAGTGGTATTTGGCTGCATCGGTTGTTGGGGGAAGGCTGTGAACTTCAACGGTAGTTGAACTTTTTGCCACCTTGTTGCAAAACTTTGTCTTTCGCAGTCCGTCAAGGGTGTCATTTCCTTTTCCCCCGTACAAATAAACCAAGGCCTTTTCACCAGCTGATGATATCGCGTCTTTACTTCCACTTTGGCAACAGAATGCTTCTATACATTTCAAGAAACCGTTGTCTTCCCTCACTTTCCTCAAGGCAGCCCCTTTACCAATACCATACAGTCGTGAGGTTGTGTCACATCCACAGAGTGCATGGACAACTGGCAGGACACGACAGATGCTTTCACCGAGAGCTTCTGCTACTGAGTTAATATGCCAACATTTCCCACCTTCCTTGCTCGACTTGAAGTACAAATCATTCATCCCTCGTTCCGCATAATGACACAACAGCACCAACAAGTCTGTGTCCTCACCTATCACATATGTCACGGTTTCCCTTGCATGCTCAATTCCCTTCTTCGCAATCATGACATCTGCATCTGCTGGCGCATTGACACAGTCAATTCCATTTGCCTTGAATGTTTCACACAATAAGTCAATGAAGTTTTGCTTATTGTCCGAGTTTGACAAGAAGTTTTCCTTTTTTGACCGAAGGGGCATGGTTGGAGTGAACATCACCTTTTGACCAAAGACTCCTTTTGATCGTCGATTGTGTGTCATGTCCTTGGTAGTAGGTCCTGATTTATAACCGTCGAATACAACCACCGGGTTGAGAAAGTTTTTGGAAACATGCTTCATGTACATGCTTGCAATGTCCTCAAATGTGTCACCCTTCTTCCATGGAATCCTTTGCAATAAGGAACCACCATCCAGAACATGGGTCACAGTCCTTTCTTCCTCAAATGATTCCAATGACGACTTGGGAACAACAGCAGCTATCTCATCTCCTAGCTGTGGTTTATTGGCTTCCCTGAGCCTCCCCCACTTATCGAACAGAGCAGTAGGGTAGCTAGACAACTCATACGCAAAGACCTCTTCAACACCTAAGTCCCTGTTATTAGCAAAGATGAGGAGCCTCTGGAAAAGGAGCTGTGGGTCGATTGGTACTTTTTCAGCACTGATTGTAACCTTTGCACCCAACGACTCAACTTGATCTTTCTTCCTAAATGAAAAGTCAAAAGCATTGCTACCTTCCATCTTCTGCACAATGTTCATACCAACCTCATACAGTAAATGAGGATTGGCCGAGGCTGGTCCTGTCACACCGTTGGCAATATTCCTGAGTTCATTTGATTCTTGAAATGGATCATAATCCTTGAAGAATGCGAGAACCTTCTCTGTGTCCTTCCTATCTCGTTCACGCCTTGCTTCAGTCATTTCTTTGTGCTGCTCAGAGGTGTGGAAATGCTTCCCTGTCAGTTCTTGCATAACTTCACTCACCTCAGCGCAGGCTGGCATAGCAAGTAACCAGCGCAGGCATTGCGTTTCCTCCATGCCCCTACCACGTGTCAATCCACCATTCGTTTTCAAAGAGCGCATCAAAACCTGCTCTATAACCAAGTCGCTTGGCAGTCCTGCCCACAGCCGATCACTTCGGCGGATCACAAATAGACCGGAGTTCAATTGACAGAACATGTCTGGGTTGAGCTGCTCAAGTTCAATCATGTCTTGAATGTACACATGGGCTGACTTGGCATAATTGTTATGACCACACGCTGCAAAGTACGGCAACATCTCCTGGAGTGTTCCGAGGTACAGTAGGAAATCGCCCATTCTCAGTGCCCTCAGGAAGCGACGCAGCAGGTCAATCATGTCCATGTATTGAATCCATAGCTTTCCCATCTTATGCTCTGCTAAGGAGCTCTTCTCAGCTTTAAGTTTTTCAGAAATTCTGTTGAAAACGTCTTTACTGCAGACTTCATCCGGTGAAACGTCTTCACGCAACAGCTTATCCAAAAGATCTGCAGCCTCCTGGAAGTCCTTGCATGCGTCACTTTCCTCATCTACCATTGAGAGGTTGACACCGTATGCCCTGCCTAACACAATCGAACTCAAGGCTGTGTCAACCAAGAAGTGGCCTCTGATTGCTCGTGCATAGGCTTTCCCACTCAGCATTTGGGTCACAGCATTTTCAGCGTATATAAGTTCCAAAACCTCCTTAAGCCCAGATGCTTCCATAACATGGCCCATGCATCCCAAAAAGCTCATCACAGAGTGAAAGCCACCAAGGTTCAAAACAATGGGTTTCAGTTCGCTTCCTTCCTTCTCATGAACAATGATCGTCTTCGCTTTCCAATAAAGCGGTTGGTCGAATGTCAGCATTGGCGTCGTTCCCTGGCGATGGCTTTCCGCAGCAACGAAGTGAAGTGTTGAGTAAATACAACTCATGTCCGTAGGGTCCATGTCAATCATGGGCAAGAAATGGACGGATGATTTCCCTGGGTGTGGTCCATGGCACACACACTGCATTAAGCCGGACCAGCCTGGTCGTTTTGGTCGAAGCAACCATGACGTTTTCCACAGTATGTCCAGATTTTCAAGCTTGTCAGATGCTGAAATGGGGTCAAGCTTTCTAAATTCGAGAGGCCCACCCTTCTTGCGAACACTGCGGTAGTATTTGATTTCAATTTGAGCTGCCGTGAAGTTGTTTTCAGGCGACTGCAATCTTGGTATTGATGTTGTGTCTCTTACTTCAGGGGTGACAGCAACAATTATACCCATACCATGGTATGTTCCTCGCCCATCAAGCGTACGCAAGTTGTGATCAACATTGTCTGCAACGAACTGTCCAAACCTGCCTGCAGTGGATATGTTGGTGCCCCTGAAATTGGCAGCACACTTCGAAAACCTCAAAACTTCTGCGTAAGGCAGACAGAAGCCGTGGCTGTGTAAACTGTCCACAAGAAAGCGGGAACCAAAGTGCTGGTGCATTTGAACCGCCAATCCATACTGAATGGGTGCTACAATGGCCCTTGGTCTGGTAAGTTGCACGATACTTTGTCCAATTGATGCAACTTCAAGATCACATGACTTGCCACTGAACGTCTCTTGCAGCAATATACGAAGGGACTGCGGAACGTACGCCACATTCTTTTCCAGCGACCGGAGTTCAGAAGGATCTGGATAGAAATCTCTACAAGTATCAATGTTCTTTATATCTGCTTTGATCAACCGTGCCGCAGCCCTGACTATCTTTCTTTGTTCTGCTTCCTCATCATCAGTCTGTGGTGAGTCTTTGAATTGTTGCAAAATCTTTGCAGCACTTTCTTTGACAGTTACAACATCGCTGCGTCCATGCACGTTACTAATAACCAGTTCATCCCCAAAATATGAAATAAGTTTCTGTTTCATGTATTTTACACTATACGCTTCAACATCAGGGCACAACTGGGACATTCTATCAACGAGATCAACCACTGTAGTCTGTTCATCATCATTGCCACTGACTAGGTCCTCGATTGCGAGTAGAAATGCTTCCTCTCGTGAGGCATCTACTTTGCGACCCTTGCGAGGAGGTTCACTGTCTGCGGAATCACGATATTTGGAGGGGATCTGCCTATGTGTCTGGAAATTTGAGCTGCACTGCTTGTGATATATTGCGTCAGCTGCTGGAAGATCGCGTGCAAAGTTAATTCGGCCTCTAACAGTGTCAGCCCACTCATCAGCCCTGGCATCACATGCAGAAAGTATTGTCCTTTGAAAGTTGAAGGTGCGTACTGGATACACTTCTTCTGAATCATGCTTTGTGTCCAAATAGATTTTTGTACCACAAAAAAAGCAGTTCTCTGTAAAACAAAAGTCTGGTGTCTGAGAACGAAGAGCAGGTTTTTCAGGACGTTTCTTCTGCTTCCCAGGAATTCTATTTGGCTTCGTATTGACATGCTTCTTTCGGCAATCAATGTGCACCGTTTGGCCCTCGGACACGGTAATTGATGGCGTTCCACGTTCAGTACTGGCCTTGTTGATAGTATCTGCTCCCTTCGCCCTCAGCTTGACTGTTTCTCCTTCGTCTAACGTGTTTGAGCAAATGCCGCAGGGATTATGCACACCTCTTCTTCCATGGCTTCGGTAGATGTCGCACCAATCTGTTGAAACAAGAAACAAGATGATGGGATTAGTATAGGCCTAGGCAAAATGTAATAGACAATAATGTGCAGTAAAGGTAGGGCTTGACCTAGAACAAATTGCAATAGAAGGTTTTTTGGCTGTAAGGTTTTTTGGCTGTAAATTAACCACTTTCCAGGTGTCCAAAAGTTGGAGACTTTTTATATGTTCATCAGAGGGACCTAATAAACAAGTTAAAGCCAAAAAACGTTGTTTGTAATACATTTATAGGGTCTAGGAGCAACCAGAAAAAAGTTATCTGTAAATTGAAGCTTTGGACGGTGGCCATCTTGAATTTATGCAAATTAACCACTTTCCCAGTGTCCAAAAGTTGGAGACTTTTTATATGTTCATCAGAGGGACCTAATAAACAAGTTAAAGCCAAAAAACCTTCTATTGCAATTTGTTCTAAGTCCAGCCCTACTTAGACACACATACTTAGCTAGGATCGCCAGGTCTGTTACAGTAGGTGTTAGTGAATGTAGGTTAGTGTACTCCAATACCTTATGTGTTACCGGTACTCGTTCATACCTTGGTAACACATACAGTATATACACACACATACTTAGCTAGGATCGCCAGGTCTGTTACAGTAGGTGTTAGTGAATGTAGGTTAGTGTACTCCAATACCTTATGTGTTACCGGTACTCGTTCATACCTTGGTAACACATACAGTATATACACACATACTCTCTCTCTCTCTCTCTTTGTATGTACTCACGTGTATTTGTGTGCTTCCAAACAAATATTATATATATATATATATATATATATATATATATATATATCAAGTTATAGTCTAACAACTAAATTACTAAATTATCTCTCCCCTCTTTCTCTCTCATATATATATATACTCTCTCTCTCTCATTCTTCTCTCTCTCATATATATATATATATATACTCTCTCTCTCTCTCATATATATATATATATATATATATATACTCTCTCTCTCTCATATATATATATATATATACTCTCTCTCTCTCTCTCTTATTCTTCTTTTCTATTCTTTCCTTCAACTTTCCTTTTCTGCCATCTCTATAGAATTATTAAATCCTGACCACCTCGTTTTGATCGTAAGGCCTATGTGGCCATTGTATCTATGTAAATATCTCTCTCTCTCTCTCTCTCTCTCTCTCTCTCTCTCTCTCTCTCTCTCTCTCTCTCTCTCTCTCTCTCTCTCTCTCTCTCTCTCTCTCTCTGTAACACAAGATATTTAGGTTAATCAAGTTTATTTGGTGCTACAAAAATATATCTCAAAAATAATTGGTGATATTATATATATATATATATATATATATATATATATATATATATATATATATATATTAACCCCTTCACCACGATGACACCGTATTGCATTTTATTCTGGTTAAATTAGACGATTTTATGCAGTTTAAAAAGGACCTGTGTTAATCAGAGGGTTTATTGAGATGGTATTTACCCCTTTGAGTCCTGAAGGTATTTTATAAGCTAAAGGAAATCGTCTAATGGTAACCAGAAAACCAGCATAGGATGAAAATATTACAGCCTCTGAAGGGGTTCAAGGCTTCGTAAATATATCTATAATAATTGACCACTTGTGAGTTTTGGTCTATAAGGAAGTTGGAGCCGTAGACATCGATATTTAACAGAATTACCAGCTAAAATACAGCAAGAATAAAATATGAAAAAGACGTCGCCGGTACAGTAAGGGTTAACCAGCTCAGTCCCAGCGACGGCAGAGAGCCGTCAGTAATATACTTTCCTTGTAACTGCCAGTATCAGGCTGTGCCTGGTACCATGATCGTTTGAGCACTGCTCTAGAGTTGGCAACACTTCTCAGCTTATATCCAAGCCTCTACAGGCTGGGAGAGCCAGTATTCCTTCATCTTTTGAGGTGGAAGGTTGTTCTATCTTGCCATTTTAGCCACATTGCTTGGGACTGGGGGGGGACTTTTATTACTGTACCCTATGGTACAGTAGGGGTTAAAACCGATGTTTACAACTCCAACTTCCTTATATCCTGAAACTAATAATTAACTATTATATTACTCCTGATGCTTAAATACATTCCTTTCCCTTTAGTCGGTTTGTATTTTTAGAGGTAATAGCTCAGGTTGGTCATAAGTTGGGGAAGTTCTGTGGTTTACGAGATAGTCAGGATCACTCGTCATCTCAAATCCTCATATTCATCCATGTTCATTAACACTAGGCAGACGGTGGTGGACATTGTGTATCAATCTCTTAATCTTTCATGTGACGAAATTAGCGTTTTCGCACATCGGTCACCTATCTGAGTCACCTCTCTTTAAGTAGAATCTCTTCAGAATAGGAATGACCTGTTAAACTCGTCTTTTATAGCAAATCAAAACTATAGGAGACTATCCACGATCACCTAACATATATCTGTAACTAGAAGTAGGATCTCCTAACGCACATAAATCTCATGCCTTCTTCCTTTAGTTTCGATATCAAGGGATCGTGTCTCACGAGGTTCACTAATGGTCAGGTTCTTGTCTGTCGTCCTTACTTATCAACCCTCCTGTTGTTGTCGACCATAGTTCGCTCAACAGGTGAGTTACTCACACTAATCATATTGATTTGGGATATTAGTGTCAACCTGACTATTAGGTAACCCGTCTCTACTAGGAATATCCCTAGTCCATATAGTATGCACTTGTTAATAGTTATCCAGGGTTAGTAATCTACCATTACCGGTAACTATAAAGCGAGTCCATATTAGTCAATATTGCCGTTCATTCCAGTCTTTATATTATACAGTATGTGAAGCTATAGTAACCCCATCCTCTATACATTAGCTGTCAGTCTAGTATAAATTGAGCGGTAATCTTCTCTACCTCATCTAGTCCTAATTAAAATCAAAATGGCAAAGTTTAATGCTAAACAATTTTGTCGAGAGCCCTCTATAGACATACTTAAAGGTCAGGTGATCTCCAAGGATGATTGGAAGTTTATAGCTTATTCCTTTGACATAAGCTATGAGAGTTCACACACTAAGGAAATCCTGAAAAACACAGTCATAGAAGAACTGACAAATAGAGAAATCTTACCTGCTGAAGCTGTAGATTCACTTACTCCCATGAGTAGTTCAATGATAATGGCTGATAATGATGAAGATTCCCAGAGTACCATACAGGAAAACTCCCAGGGGAAACACTCTCCATCTCCTGAGCCGTGGTCAGAAGACAGACTAGATTTTGAAAGGGAGAAGTTTCGGCAGCAGCTTCTGCACGAGGTTCAGGAGAAAGAGAAAGATCGGCAACTAGAACTCTTGAAACTTGAGACACAACAACGGGAGAAAGAGAAAGACAGAGACACAACAACGGGAGAAAGAGAAGGACAGAGAACTAGAAATTGCTAAAATTCAAAACTTGGAAGAAACAAAACGCCTCAAAGAAGAGAAATTACAGTTGCAGAAGACTGAAATGGAAGCCCAGAAGCCAAGATTCCAACTATCTAAAAACATCTCCCTAGTACCACCCTTTGACGAGAGTGACCCAGAGAAATCTTTCTCCACGTTTGAGAAAACTGCTGAACACCTTAAATGGCCAAAAGAGGAATGGCCATGGCTTCTCCAACCCAAACTCGTAGGAAGAGCTCAGACAACTTTCAATCACCTGGAGGACGTTAATGACTATGACTTTGTAAAGAGCGCTATATTAGATGCTTATGCTATCACTGCTGATCATTACCGTAGAACTTTTCGGAACTACATCAAGCCAGGAAAACATACATTTTTGGAGTTTGCCATGGATAAACTACGGATGCTTAAAAAATGGTTAGCTGCTAAAAATGTCACCACCTTCACAGAGTTAGTTAACCTTGTTGTTCTAGAGGAGTGGAAGCGTAGGTTACCGCCCAGTATGCTAGTATATATAGAGGAGAAGGGAGTGAATGACCTTACCAAGGCTGCTCAATTAGCTGACAGCTATGCTTTAATCCATAGGGTTGTACCAAGCTATGATAGGACAAAAAACCCAAATGTGAGATTCTCCTCAAGCTATAACCCTGTGTCTAAAGTCATGTCGCAAACAAATGATCCCAAAAGTCCATCTCAAGGTCAAAGAAAGTCTGAAGATTTCTGTTCATATTGTAAACAGACAGGGCATAACATCATGCAGTGTACACATCCTAAGTGTAAGACCTCTGCTGCATACAAACTCACACTTGCCACTTCTCAAAGACCTCAAAAACAAACAAAACCTTCTGGGGCACCTATAACATGTATACATACCCAGAATGCCTCTTCTGATCCTTTTTCTGCCTTTAAGGTACCTGGTACTGTCTCTCTACCAGATGACCCACAGACTTACCCAGTTACCATCTTAAGAGACACTGGATCAGCCCAAAGCTTGTTGTGTAAGACTGCCTTGCCTTCAGTTGAGAACCACTACACTGGGGGAAAAGTTACACTTAAATCTTTAAGCTCTGGTCATACTGCAGACATGGCTGATATACAGATAGGCAGTGACCTGATCCAGGGGTCAGTTAGAGTAGCCGTCTTGGATACAGATCTTCCTATTCCGGGGGTAACTTTCCTTTTAGGAAATGACTTGGCTGGACATGGGATGATTCCTGACATGATAGTGAGAGACAAACCCATGTTATACAGTCCTACTGCAAAGTTAGATCAGGAGAAACCACATATTTTCCCGGTTTGTGCTGTCACCCGTTCACAAACTGCTGCAGTGTCTAATGACTCTCTCTCATCCTCAGGTCAGGATACCTTGTTCACCCAGATCATGTCTAGGGAAAACCTCATACAAGCTCAAGAGGCAGACACTTCACTTGCTAAGCTCAGACACATTGCTGATGACAAACCCATAAATGGGAAAAACCCTAACATCTACTATCACAAAGGGGTCCTTATGCGTAGTTTTCACCCGCCTGATAGGCCTGACTCAGATACTTGGTCTATAGTACATCAGGTAATCATCCCTACCTCCATCAGATCTGCTGTAATGGGATTAGCTCATGACGGAAACTCTGGTCATTTGGGACAGAGAAATACATACAGAAAGATCCTAGCTCATTTCTTCTGGCCTAACATGAAAAAAGATGTAACCAAATTTGTAAAGTCTTGTCACACTTGCCAGATAGTAGGAAAGCCAAATGAGACCATCCCTAAAGCTCCACTTGCTCCTATCCCTGTCACTACAGAGCCCTTTGAGAAAATAGTAATTGATTGTGTAGGGCCTCTTCCCAAAACTAAGAAAGGGAACCAGTATCTACTTACCGTAATGTGTGCTGCAACTAGGTATCCTGAGGCTTTCCCTTTAAAAGATATCAAGGCTAAGACTATTGTGTCCCATCTGTTGCATCTTTTCACAAAAGTAGGCATTCCTAAAGAAATTCAGAGTGATCAGGGGTCAAATTTTACAAGTAACCTAATGAAAGCAGTACTGAGGGAGTTAGAGGTAGATAAGAAGATAGCCACTGCGTACAGACCTCAGACCCAGGGTTGCCTAGAACGCCATCATCAATCTCTGAAATCCACGATAAAAAAGTTTTGTTTTGAGACTGAGAAAGAGTGGGATGCCAACATTGACTGGTTTCTTTTTGCCGTTAGAGAGTGCCCTCAAGAGTCACTAGGATACTCCCCTTTTGAGTTGCTATATGGGCGTCAGATCAGAGGCCCTCTAAAGGTCTTGAAAGATTCTTGGTTTGTGGAAGTATCTGATCATCCTTCTCGCACAGTTGCAGAGTACATAAATGAGTTAAAACTTCAGATGTCAAATGTAAGAGCGCTAGCACTGGCCAACCTTGAGAAGAGTCAGTCAAGAATGAAAACCCACTACGATCGCAAGTCTGAAAGTAGAACATTTAGTCCTGGAGACAAAGTCCTTCTCTTCCTGCCCATTCCTGGTAGTCCATTAAAAAGCAAATTTTGTGGCCCATATGTAGTCTCTCAGAAACTTTCCAAGCTAAACTATGTTGTTCGCACTCCTGATCGAAGGAAGGATCAAAGGATTGTTCACTTAAACCAGATGAAGGCGTACATAGAAAGGCCGCTTGAGGAGAATACCCCAATACTAGCTGTATATACTGTACCAGACTCGTGGGAATTGCAAAAGGTAGGAGACTCTGATGTGATTGAGTTTGGTGATCTTCCTTCACCTTGTGGAAGCCCAAAGAACAGCGAACTATTATGTTCCTTAGATCAATATTTGTCGGACATGTCGCCATCACATAGAGATGATCTTAGGAAATTGCTTGTAAGTTACCCTTCAGTCACATTGGATGTCCCTGGCTTTTGCAAGGACCATCATCACGATGTTATCTTGACCTCACCAGAAGTAAGACCTATCAAACAATCACCATACAGACTAAACCCTCAGAAGCAAGAGATCATGAGAAAGGAAATTGACTTTATGTTGGAGAAGTCCTTAGTGGAACCAAGTCATTCCCCTTGGGCGTCACCCTCTTTATTAGTCCCAAAACCAGACGGTAGTAGTAGGCTGTGTACTGATTACAGGAAAGTAAATGCGGTGACAGTCCCTGATGCATATCCACTACCTAGAATTGATGACCTAATAGATAAAGTAGGGGCTGCTAAGGTAGTATCAACCATAGACTTGCAGAAGGGGTATTACCAAATTGGGATGACCGATAGAGCTAAAATCATCTCGGCTTTCACCACTCCTTTTGGGCTCTTCCAATATAGAGTCATGCCTTTTGGCATGATGAATGCTCCTGCCACATTTCAAAGGGTCATGTCATATACTATTCAGGATTTAGAAGGTGTAGACACTTACTTAGATGACATCGTGATTATTTCAGATAATTGGGAGGATCATCTTTCCAGACTGGACGGGCTGATGGAGCGCTTGGCTGCTGCTGGATTCACCATCAACCTGGCCAAGTCCTGCTTTGGACGAGGATCAGTGACCTACCTTGGCCATGTGGTGGGTCAGGGTACTGCACGTCCCAAGGAAGCTAACGTGGAGACAATCACCGCCTTTCCCCAGCCAACTGACCGCAAATCCATCATGCGGTTTTTAGGGATGTGCGGATTCTACCGCAGATTCTGTCCGAACTTTGCAGCCATATCAGCGCCCCTCTCAGATCTTACAAGCCCTAAAATTAAGTTTGTCTGGACTCCCACCTGTACTGCTGCCTTTGACCAACTGAAGTGCCTCCTTTCATCTTACCCGGTACTTCATGCTCCTGATTCCGCATTGCCTTACCATCTTCAGGTTGATGCGAGTGATAGAGGAGTCGGGGCAGTACTTCTGCAACCAGATAAGACAACTGGCGTCCTACATCCTGTCTCGTACTTCTCCACCAAACTGAAGAGACACCAGAGGAGTTATTCCACAGTGGAGAAGGAGTGCTTGGCGATGGTGTCAGCGGTGAAGAAGTTCGAATGTTATCTCCCTCAGCACTATCCACCAATCATCATCTATACTGACCACAACCCTCTTACTTTTCTGCACAAGATGAAGAACAACAACCAACGACTTCTCCGGTGGGCTCTGCAGTTACAGGAGTACCATCTCATTGTTCGCCATATTCGTGGGGTAGACAATCGGATTGCAGACGCCTTGTCAAGAGATCTTCCACCTACAGCGGAGCCTATTCCTCCTCTCGCTACCTAGTCCTCTTCGCTCCCCTTCGAGGACTTTAAGGGGGGAGGTGTCACGGGCCTATAGGCTCTGACTGTACGGGTTCACTTCCACCATTCAAACGCATCAACCAGTCTGAGATCGGGGTCGGGGCTTCAAGCAACCAAACCAACAGAGGCCCGAAACTTCGCATCCCAATATCCTTCTTACTTCTATCCCTCTCATTTTGGTTGAGCAGAGTTTCGAAGTCTCACTCAATAAATATGTAATTCAAATTAAAGTTCAATGCTATCTCTGCTCATGAACACCAGGGGGTGGATGTTTCTTTTCTGGTCACATTAAAACTACCGTAGTCAATGACGGGGCGGGAATAATGAGTGGGGTCAGTGTTATCTTAGACTTTCTCGGTGCAACGTTCTCGGGAATATCGCTTCCAGAAAGCGTTGTTTTAAAACTCCAGGAACTACCCCCCTTCGGTTTGACTACGGGAGATATCGTGACTATAACTTATATTTTAATTTTCTTTTTTGTTTTCATTTTGTATAAATTAAATATTTTGCATTAATATTAATTACCATTGTATTTGTTTTATTTTGTTTTATAACTTTAAATTATAATTATATAATACATAATGGTTTTGTTATATTACTTAAATTTGATTTTATTATATTAACAAAAATTGTGTATTCTTTTCTTATCCATATATATTTATACCCTAATGATTAAATGAAGTGAGGAAGATTAACCCTATATAATATCCAGAAGACTACTTTGAAGTCTGATTAAAATACGAGAACAACTCTTAAATTAAAATATCATCTTAGTAATAAATATTAAAATACGAGAACTACTCTTAAAGAGACTTTACCTTAATACAAGTACTAAATTAATAAAAGTACTTATCCATACTGGACACCCTTAAACTAAAGTTCAGTCTTTGTGTTCAACCTAAAGGTCACCCTCTAGACTCCTTCGGGGCCAAATCTTTAACTAAGCTAGTTCCACTAGTCTCTCCAAACTTTGGGTTGTAACAATATTGACTCTTAAACCCTTGCTCGCCATGCCCTCTCTCCACTCTCTGAATTTGGCCTCAGCATCCTGCATACTGTCAGCTATTAGGACTAAATCGTCTGCATAAAACAGTTCCAACGGGAGTCCGCCTCTAAAAACTCTAGACAGCGCCTCCAAGACCATAATAAAGAGGAGGGGGCTTAACACTGAACCCCGATGGACTCCAACACGGACTGCGAACTCATCACTCAGTACACCCTTCACCCTCACCGAACTTCGCGAATCCTCATACATCTTCATTATCACACGCACCAGCCACTCTTCCACACCAAGTTTCCTCATAGCCCACTGTACAACATCTCTAGGTACCCTATCAAAGGCCTTCTCCAGGTCCACAAACACAAAGTAAAGATCCCTGCCTTTTAGTAGGTATCTTTCCTGTATCTGCCTGACTATGAAGATAGCATCGGTTGTACCACGTCCTGGCATAAAACCAAACTGCATATCATCAATAGAGATGCTTTGCCTGATCAAACCCTCAAGGACTCTCTCACAGACCTTCATGATTTGGTCAAGCATTTTCAGGCCCCTATAATTTCCTCTATCTAGCGCATCCCCTTTTCCTTTGTATATATTTACTATTACACTTTTGAGCCAATCCTCTGGGATTTTCTCATCTTTAATAATGGTGTTTATCAACTCAGTGACTAAGTTTACACCAATCTCCCCTGAGGCTTTTATCATCTCAGCGACAATGTCGGAGCAACCTGGAGCTTTACCGTCCTTCATTTTATTGATTGCGTCGCTCACTACAGCTGGTGCTATCAAAGGAGGGGGCCCAGATATTGGTTTTTCGATACTAAGCTGTTCCTTATCCCATTCAAACTCTACATTTAGCAATCGTTCATAGTGTACCTTCCATGCTTCTCTGATTTCATTTTCTGCATACACAATCTTCCCATTATCATCTCTAACACACTGTTCACCTATAATATCCCTACTGTCATTTTTAACTCGCCTAGCTAGGTTGAAGATCCCATTGGGATTGTCAGTGTTACACACTTGTTCGAGGACCAGGTCCTTAATGCGATTTTTAGCATTGTAAATAACTCTTTTGGCAGTTCGTTTAGCTGCCTGGTATTCCTCCCTGCTGCCTCCTTTCTTCCATGCTTTGAAGCATCTCCTTTTCTCTTTCACAGCATGTTCTACCTCATCGTTCCACCACCAAGAGGTCTTATTCCTGGGGTGACCCTTTGTTTTCCCACAGACTTTGTCAGTGGCAGCGATAAGGCTATGCTTAAGAAAGTTCCATTGGCTATTTACATCGTTAGGCCTAGCTTCCTTATTTCTATTCATTTCCTCCAGTTCATTATGAAACCTATCCCTAACTTCCTTGTCCTTCAGCAGCTACACTTTCCTTTTGGGTATGTAAACCTTCTTGCGCTTAGGATCTCTGTATAAGCTCATGTCGCACACAAGTAGCTTATGCTGGGGGATACATTCTTCGCTCGGGATGACCTTTACATCTCGAACTAGTTTCCAGTCTTTCCTGTTAACCAAGAAGTAATCTATCTGGCTACTGGAGACCCCAGAGTTATATGTGATCAGGTGGCTCTGTCTTTTCTTGAACTTTGTGTTACACACAACCATGTTGAGTGCAACGCAGGACTCCAATATATATTCGCCTTCTAGATTTCTCCTTCCGTAATCAATTCCTCCATGTACCCCCTCGTATCCATCTGCAGATGCTCCCACGTGACCATTGAGGTCCCCCCCCACGATAGTTATTTCGTTCTCCGAGAGGCCTGAAATGACACTGACGGTGTCATTCCAGAAGTCCTCTTTTATCTCTTTCTGTAAACCAGCCTGTGGGGCATATGCAGATATCACATTCAGAATTCTTTCACCAACTTTCAACTTCAAAACAATCAGCCTTTCACTAACTCTCGTAATCTGAAGCACACTTTCCGCCAGCTCTTCAGCCACCAGAACACCCACTCCTCCTTTCGCTTTATCAGTCTCCACACCCATCCAGTATATCCTGTATCTTTTCCTCCTTCCGACAATCCACTGTACCCCATGCCTCTTCCAGAGTGTTTCCTGGGTACAGCAGACGTCCACTCGCCTCCTCTCACACATCTCAGCCACTTCATTCGCACGCAGATTCAAACTACCAACATTCACACTAGCAAGTCTGAGTTTGTGGGGGGCATTTGTCATTGTCCTGTGCGGTTTTGTTTCATCGGACTTGCGTTTATTTTCTTTGATTTTAGTCATAGTTAGGTAGGTTTGGCTGGCAGATGGGCATCACCCCCCCCAGAACTCCGGCTCCAGTCTACCCCGGGACCATTCCCAGCACCATCCCCCAAGTGATTACAAGGGGGTAGGATCCAGTGGCCTCGGTACGCCCCACCAGAACCAGCCGCAGGGACGCACCCCGTGCGCGTACACGGCACTACGACTGGCCTGATATTTTTCGCCAAATGACAGGGCAGCCTCCTGGAGCGCTACCACCAGGTTCGGGCCCCTATACTATTGGGCGGAAAGTGCCAGTCCGGGGAAACACTACGTACTGTACCCTCTGGATCCATTTCGTCCAGGTTGGGCCCAGGGCGCCAGGGCCGGGTCCAGAGGGAGCGACACCCACTGCCAGTGTGCCGCCATTAGGCAACTTGGAGCAAGTACAATGAAGCCCTGTCACAGCACTATCATATAGAGACAAAGCCAGCACCAATAACAAGGCTTCATTGTATAGTGATGGCTACTTGGTCCGCAAGTCTATCACCATCCCCCCTATTAGTCGCCTTGTACGACATGCAGTAGGATGCATGAGGCATATTTTTTTTTCCTCCACCATTAGATGAAGGCCCCCTTACCCCCTGGGGGGGTAGTTTAATAGAAACTGTGAACTAGTTGCGCCAAACAAGACTACCCTAAACCGATAAGTTAGTATGGGACTCTCGGGGTCGTCAATGTCCTTGAACCAGAGGAACCGGGTGACGTCTCTATCTCCCTTCTGTAGTCTCACCATCAAGAAGGCCTTTTCAATATCGCTGGTGAATGCGTATCGGCCCAGTCTAAATCGCAGCAATTGCTGAGATAGATCCGACACCATTGAAGGGCCGGCCAACAAACAGTCATTTAGACTGGGACTATGGCCTAGGTGGGCTGAGCAGTCATATACCACACGGATGGGAGTGGTAACACTATCCTTCTTTACCCCATGATGTGCGAGGTAATGGACCTTTCCGGCACTCCCTGGTTCATCAACATCGACGGCCTCGATAAACCCTCGGTCGAGATAATTTTTAAAAACCTCGTCATAAACCTTGTAGGTGCTAGGTTCATGGGTTAGTTTACGCTGCAAGGCGCGTAACCTACCCAACGCTAAACCATAATTAGTGGGTAAACTGATATTATCATGTTTCCAGGGTAGACAAACTTCGTATTGCTTTTCCGTGGTCAAGTAACGCACAGATTCCGAGAACTTCTCGATCGCGAAATTTGATTCCTGGTCGTTCTCCACAGGTTGAATTCCTATGTGGTCTAGTTTCCACAGTCTTTTTAGATTGAACTCGGCAGCTAACTTTGGGTCCTCAATGTGAGTATCATCTGCGGTGAACTCTTCTGCCGCGGTCGTGCTCATCCTCAACACGGATACCGTGTCAACCAGAACATTTGACTGGGTAGTTTGGACTGTACCGCTCATGCAGTAGCCAAACTTAGTGGGGATCAAGATCACTCCACTCTCTCTTTTAAAACCCGGGTGTACTACATCATAATAATAATCTGCTCCTAACAGTATGTGCACCTCCTTCAAGTCACCTACGGGATCAGACAGGTAAATACCTTTCCTACGAAGTGCATGCTCTACTTTGTTAATTCCTACAGATTGATAGTCTGGGAGTTCATCTACCACTACACACTGGAAGAAGTGTTTCTTCTTATGGTAGATGTAAGCAACTTCAACAGCTTCGTATTCTCTACTGTCAGTCACTCCTGCAAAACCTTGCAACCTAAGGGTCTCACTACCTACTACACGGTATTTTAGACCGTCCAGCACCGATCTCTTTATAAAGGATCGTTGTGAGCCTTGGTCTAGGAGTAGCCGACAGACTTGTGTCCTGCCATAACCCTCTATGGGTATCTTGATTGTGGGTAAAATGGTGGTGTCCTTCCTACTGCCTAGCATTAATGTTGCAGTACCCCCTACTTTTTCCTCCCTGACTGGACTACCTGTGGGGCATAACTTGTCAAAGTGATGACCCTCAGAGTTGCGACAGGGCCTCAAATAGGAAGCAGTACATTTACCCTGCATATAATGGTCCTTACTCAGGCAACCCTTGCACAATTTTAGCTTCCTTGCTTGAGCTAATTTGGCTTCATTGGTTTGGTATTTGGTACAGCTTAGCCATTTATGCTTTTGATTGTTGCATAGCCTACATGACATTTGTGGATTCTTTCGTGATTCTTCAACCTTCCCTTTAGAACCTATACCATCATATTAATTGAACCCCTTGCTGTTGTCCCTTCTGACCCTCCCACCGTCCTACCATTGTTCAATTGTATGTTGCTAATCTCCTTGCTAAATTCCTTTGAACTCCTCCAAGTTAAAGGTACGAACCTTATCTAGAATAGCTAGAGGTAATTTCTGTCTTAAAATTATGACCAGCATTTCTTGTGAGGTTACCCCCAACGCATCTAATGATCTTGTATGACACTCCATATCTGCCCTAAACTTTGTCAGTTCATCAACCCTGTACTTAGGCTGTGCTAGGTTCAACAGGGCGTTCACGTGGGCTACTTTGAGCTGGTCAGTGTCTCCATACGTCACCTGTAATAACCTCACAACACTATCATAATTTTTACCTACAATGGAAAAACCTTCTACCAAATGTAAAGCTTCATCCTCGAGTTGGCCTTTCATATAATGGAACTTTCGTACATCGTCAAGTTTTGAATCATGCACTGTGGATTTAAAGACGTCCCAAAATGCTAACCACTCGGTCAAGTTTCCCCTGAACGGTAAATTCGGTAAATTTAATTTGGGCAAGTTGACTTCACGACGGGGGTCTGTCTGCCTGGCAGCGCTGCTAGTCGAGGTTATCTCTACCTTCTTCACCGCCCTTCGCAGTAAATGTATTGCCTCTAAATGGGCGATATCATGGACAGCGCGCTGCTCGTACTTCGCCTGAATATCTGACTCTTCCTCCAAACCTGATACTATACTTTCATTCAGGGTAGCTATCCGATCATAGGTAGTTTGTAGATATTCCAACTTAGCCTCCAGCTGTTCAGGAGTTGCACTAGCTTCAAAGTCTTCCAAATCGGACGTTAGCCTAGTGATGAGACCCCTCAAACCCCCTCTCTGGTTTTTCAAGACTGCGATAGACATAATTATGTTTTTTTTTTTTATCTTCTGGTTTACTAGCCATTAAATTAATTACACGAATTAGCCTAACCCTTCGTCAGCCAATACGGACCTCTATAATAAGTCTCGATCGTGAAATATAGGCCTACCCCTTTGTTAATTGTCATATGAAATTACATTTTAGTCCTCATACGCAATATTACATCACATTAGCCTACCCTTTATAGAATAATGTAATTAAAGTAAAGAGGTAGAAATGACTATATAAACCGCTTACCTTACACAATACAGTACCACAAGAGATTGGGATATGAGTAAACAATGAAGGAAATATGAGATGGTAGGTCAGTCATGAGTCAAAGAAAATAGTAAATAATAATGAAATTAGGGAAACAAATATAGGGTATGATGGTGATAGCCGAGACCTACCCCTACTAGGATCCTTTGATCCACAACCTCGATCAATATAGCCCTTGTTCATAATACCTAACTTAGGAAATTTAACTGTGGGCCAAAGTCCCGGGGTCTGGGGACCAGTATGGCGGATTTAAGGAAGATAAGTTTACTCTAGGCTAGCTAAGACTGAAAAGGTCCGCTCATATAATATAAATAAATAATAATGCCGGGAGTGTAACTCACTTATTAAATCACCATAAAATACAGCTAGGCAAGGTGGAAATGCTGATGGAGGTGATGGTAGGGAAATGGCTGTTATTCAAACACCATTGGATGTTTACATTAAGGTGACTGCATGGATGCACCTGAACTAATAAAGAATGAATGAGGTTAAAGAAAGTTAAATCATGATAATAAGGCTTAGCTGTCAGTCGGTCTGTCTGTAGGATGTAGTTGTGTTTAAGTTTATGATGCGAGCTAGATGAAACCGGAACCAGGATCGCGGCGAACTAAAGAGTGGAGGTGTTGCTTGGATGAAGTATAAAAGTGCTCTGACGCGGTGCACCACAATCCAAGACGTCATCGTCTTACGCTACGAATCTAGCGGATATCTAGCGGTAAATATCGCACCGCTTTCATAATATTACAGCATGGTTTATATCAGTGGTTCCCAACCTTTTTCTGATTGAGTACCACCTGGAGGTCCCATACAGTCGCCTCGTACCACCTGGTTCAAGAAAAACTTAATTTGATAAGATATCAATTAATTCACCGGTAGAACACACAAATTAACTAAAAACAAAGTACACAATTTAATGCGAGGGCTGTATCTGTTTCTCCACCAGCTGGTCGATGCGGGGCATAACTTTGCTCACAGCACATCGGAAATCATGCCCGGCGCAACAAGACCCGGCTCTTTGACTTAATGGTCATCATGGCTGAGAACCCCTGCTCGCACTCCCACGTCGAGGGAAAATCAGTAGCTGGGAACAGCGTGACGAGCTAGTGTGGGGTACGAGGAGGCCATGCTTACCCAGAAGTTCATAGGAGAGCATTCCTTGTGCTTCATCTTTGCTGCCTCATCAGCCTGGATATCTATGAGCTCCTCTTGTTCCCCGGTCCCGACAGGCAGATCGGCTGGATCAACGGAGAACGGATGGGCAATGTAGGCACAACATGTCACGTCAGGGAAGTAATGCATCAACTCAGTCTTGAGCAGTGAGAGATGATGGACGATTTCTTGGGAAAATTCATCATTGGGCTCGGTCCTCAAGGGTAGTCAGGAGTTCGAACATTCCGTAGCGTTTACTTTCCACATTCTTGATCCAGAGGTCCAACTTCCGGACAAATGTTCCTAGCTTCGAGATGAAGTCTGAGACAGAGCAGTTGGGCCCTTGGAATGACAGGTTTAAGTGGTTGAGGAACCCAAAAATGTCTGACAGGTAGGCCAACCTTAAGATAAACTCCTCGTCCTCCAGATCTTTTTGAAAATCGTGTTCTTTCTCCATGAAGAATGCGAGGAGTTCATCCCTCAGTTCAAAGAGACATCTCGTTGTATTCCCGCGGGAGAGCCAGCGAACCTCAGTGTGGTACAGGAGACAGATGTGGTTAGAGCCGAAATCTTCACAGAGCAGTTTGAACAGCCGAGTATTCAGGGCAGATGTTTTGACGAAATTTACGATTTTGATAACTCGGTTCAAGCATGATAACAACTTCGGAGGGAGCACCTTAGCGGAAAGGGCGAATCTGTGTATGAAACAATGGACAATTAAAAATCGCACATCACCCCGAAAATGCTCGCGTACCACCTGGAAGGCCCTTGCGTACCACTAGTGGTACGTGTACCACAGGTGGGAACCACTGGTTTATATGATAAATCATGTATGCATTCGAGGGCACTTACAACTATACTTTCGTATAATAGGCCTTATCTAACTTATTAAGCTTACATACTGTACAAACTGTATCTAGGGTATGATACATAGAAAATGTAGGTTATACCACTAACTATCGTGAATCCACGATAGGTACATACTGTATGAGCATTACAGTCACTACGGGAGTGGAGGAGAGGATAAAATGAGAGGGGCTGCTTGTGAGTCATGTGGAGCCGTCAGAAATTGATGGGGACAAAAAGCTAGCCAGTTATGTTCTGTTCGTCTTAACAGCACAACTACCTCAATGGGCCAGATACATTCTGTTCAACCATAAGGAGTTAATTTGCCATTTATTTCCATCTATCTAGAATTTATGCCCACAACAACATTTAGTTTTGGTCAGGTAAAGATAGAAATTCCTATGAACTTGTGGCTCACTGATAGGAGTATGGTTGCATAGATGAGTATTAAGACAATGAGAGCACATCATGAGCAGAGTTAAAACAGTGACTTGGTATAAAGTGTATCAGTGATGTTTTGGCCATGAGAAGAAAATGAATGAGGATACCGGTAATTAAGTGAAGAACGCTTACAGAATGGAAACAAGGCCGAGGAAGACTAAGACTGAAGTCCTGAGGGGAGATATCATGGTTTGGGATGATGTAGGGGATCAAACAACATTGAGAGCAACCATCAAGTAACCAAGGCATATTCAAATAAAAGACAAACTAGCTTTTAAAACTATATGAAATTTCAATCTAATAAACTTTTAATAATTAAAATAACCATTTTCTTCTTGTGTGCATTCCAAGTCCTTCATATGCTGGATCCTGAAGCTGATACATTAGTACAAGTAAGGTCAAAAGTGAAGGCATCTGGCCTTGATATCCATACATTCTGAAAAATGTGAAAATATAACTTACCATGGTTTTTCTCATAAACTTGAACATAAAAGCTATATAAGGATTTGGCTACGATTGTTAATAATATATTTTATTGAAATGAGAAAAGAAAAATAATTCAATATTACGTATACATGTACTGTACTATCGCGCTAATAAATGATGTCTCGGCACCAAGTATGTTTTGATCAATAATTGGTATCAGCAATATCTAAGCCTCATTTCTTCATATCGAGTGAAATATACAAACATGTTTCCTACACTTACCCACCCTATTCAACATCTGACAGACAGTAATACAGCACCCTATATAGCGAGACGAGGAATATGTACACATGTTGTGGTGATATCAGTGGCGGGACTAGGTCCACACTGAACGGTTAGAGCCCGCCTGCGGTCCTGCCACCCCGTGGACTCTCTCATAATGCCGATAATATGCGCAACATCCCTTGCTACTTAAGTTGTCAGCCGCTCTTTGGGCCTAGACTCTCTAACGTTACTTAAGTCTTCAGCCGCTCTTTGAGGGTTAAAAGTGAAAATTTCTTTCAAATATACTGCATAAACCGATACCAGTACAATACACATCCTGTAATCCAGCTAAAAGGGGAATGCGGTTCTATGCTGAATAATATCTCAAAATGGCTTACCGGTATATAGAAAATAATATACAGTACTGTACTATACAAATATATACTGGTACTGATATACAGTATACATATACATAAAAAGATGTGGGATGAAATAGTTTGATCTGATCTCAAAAACTAAAAACCTGACAAGAGGGTCAGCCCTGAACAAGGCTGCCAGTTACACCGCCATTAGGACATAAGACAGAAACCGCACCTCGTGTGGACCACTTGATCTTTAAAATTATGCATACACAGATTATACACTGTATACATATACCGTACCGGTATGTGTGTGTGTGTGTAAACCGTACAAATTGGTTTAAATGCTTTAAAGATGCATAATTATGGAATGATGGATGATAATGCAGTTTTTAATGCCATCAATGTCATGCACTCCCTTGATTGACGGCTAGGGTGTGCCCTATTATTATTGCGTCGAAACCGGCTCGTAAGAAGAATTTGGATGAAATCCCAGGTTTAATGATTACAATAGGGGTTCCCCGTAGGGGACGAACCCCTAATTATAAGCTGATTAATTATCATAACAAAATTGGCGGGAAAATACCTGCTGACTTTTTATTGTAAATATACGTTATTTATGAATATGGGTGATTTTAAAATATATAAATCAAAAGTAAGCATAGACCAAAGTATGAGTCAGCTACAGAAATTTCGACTAACTGCATATATTATATAATTGTTGAAGTAGAGGGAGGGTGGATAGCTCCGCGATGTCGCCCATTTCCCACAATGCACCGCGGTAAACCTTGCGTTCAGCGCCTCTATCGGCCACTGTAGTCATTTACTGGTAGGGAGAATTACAGGCTCGCTATCGCTCGCCAAGAAAAATCGACACCTAATTGGCGTGAAATGTCCTAATATTGACAAAGAAATGGGGTGAAAGGTCTTGAAATTGCCAAACTAATGGAATGAACATCTTAAATCCTCAAAACTAATGGGGTTAAACATGAGGGAGAAGGGGGACCAGAAAAACGACCCATCTCCCCTTAACACCAATAACCCCCCAAATGAAATTAATGAAAGCATGTGATTCTCCCAGGATTCGAACCTAGGACATCCCATACAGAACTTACACACTCTAACCATTACACCACCAAGACATATATGCTTTGGGGAGACCACGATATAGTCTATTAACCCTTTCAAGCTCCAAGGCACGTTTCTGTTCTGCTTTCTGGTAATTATTAGACGATTTTATTCAGATTAGGAAGGGTGTGCGGAAGTCAGAGGGTTGATTAAGATAGCCTTAAGGTAATTATAGACGATTTTATTCAGATTCGGAAGGGTGTAACGGAAGTCAGAGGGTTGATTGAGATAGCCTTTACCCTTTCAATACCCACAGATCCTTCCTAAGCTGCATAAAACCGTTTAATGATAGCCAAAATATATTGCTAAAACGCGTCAGAGCTTCAAGGGGTTAATTATAGATAGGCTAAAAATCTTGACCCCTAACCTGTATAACTAAAAAACAAGAGTAATCGAGCTAATGTATCTACCATTTGGGAAGAGTCAGCCAGGGAATAGATGTGTGAAAAATTACAGCCCATTTGCTCCAGCCCTTTTTCAGTCAGAGAGCTAATATTTCTACCATCTCGGAAGAGTCGGCAGCCACGGAATAGGTGTGTGGAAATGTACAGCCCATTTGCTCCAGCCCTTTTTTTCAGTCCCAGAGTTTGGGGGGGGGGGGGGCCTATTGCTAACCTACTTTTAACCCCTTTGAGGATCATGAAAAGTTTTAACAGTATATTATGGTTATCTGTAGACGATATTATACAGCTTAGGAAGGATCTGTGGGCCATCAAAAGGGTAAAGATTATATATCAATTGACCACTTGCGAGTTTCAGGCTATAAGGAAGTTGGAGCTGTAAACATCGATATAGAACAGAAATGCAATAATAATGTAGGTTTCTTGGTGAGCAGAAATGATGTTGAATTGGGTTTTATATATTTATAAATGTAATACGACCACATTTTAGCTGGTAATTCTGCTAAATATAAAGGTCTGCAACTCCAACTTCCTTATAGCCTGAAACTCGCAAGTGGTCAATTAGCCCTCTGACTACCCCACCTATCCTTCCTAATCTGTTAATAGGGTACCAAGATGGCGGGGCACGAACAAACAAGTGAAAGTATCAGTTTATCGTATTTTATATTTTAGTTATCGGTAAAAACTCCATTTTCTTATACGCTTATTTTAGAAAACTTATATTTTTAATGGGTAACTAAATGATAATCAATATATGTCCTCAATATAATACACTATATAACAAGTAAATGAGAGTTTAACCAGCTAATTTTTGCGTTTTAGATGTGAGAATGAATTAACATACAATAAAGAACGTTAAGTATACTTATAGTGGACGAGAATAGCGACAAGCAGTTATGTAGATATTTTAGACTGTTGAAGGTATCAGATCGCTCGAGAGAGAACACTCATTACAAATTGTCTGTTGCGTGCGTAAGCTGTACAATTAAGCGTTGCTTATTTATTGCATATTACCTTGTATATTTTCACTTTGTGATTTTTGTGAAGCATATATAAAGAATATACCTGTCATAATATTTGATCAACATCATTGTAATAAATACAATGGACTACAAAGTAGTACCAAGCAGTGAAATCTGGGCAAAGGTTTCCAACATTGGTGCTGTATTAGGCAAGGGGTCCTATGGAACGGTTACGAAGATTGACTTTGACGGCAAACCAGCTTGCCTAAAGGAAGGAAAGTGGCTCCACCACCGATTTATTTTCCACCGCGAAGCCCGAATTCTAAACCGTTTGGATGGCATTGGCGGGGCCCCGATCTTGTTCGCTGTGGCGACAGACAAGCCGATCCTTGTGATGGCCCTGTGCCCGGGAAAGACTCTCAAGAGTATGTTAAATACCGATGACATACCAATTTGGCAGTGGCTAAACATTCTAAATGGTGTCGTCGTTGCGGTTGATGAAATCCATGCTAAAGGATTTATTCATAATGACTTAAAATTAGATAACGTTATTGTGGATATTACTTCAGACGATATCCATGTGTCTATAATAGATTTCGGTTTGGCTAGTTTGTCCTGGACCAAACAGATGTTTTCCGACTGGAACCAAGGAAAGATATAAGAAATTTAAGCATTATGCGCCGGAACTATACCTCGGTGGCCTAAGTTCCACTCAAAGTGACACCTGGTCACTGGGCGTTATAATTGCCAAAATGTGTATGCGCTTCAACTGCCGACATTGACAGGTTTAAAATGACTGGTTCTCTTAAACCACTTGTATGGGGTATGATGTGCAAAAAGGCCATTTGCCGCCCCAGTCTTTTAGATGTGCATGTGAAACTAGCTGACATCCTGCAAGGTCATCTAGCTGTCTTGAATAGTTCTCCGCCTGAGGAATCTAGCAATGAGTCTGATTCCAATTGTAGTGAACCGATGATCAAGGCTGGGGTATTGTATGAAGATACTGATGATTCAGTCTGTGGGATCAAGCGCAGGGTTGCACAAAAGAGAAGGAGGGTGTTAGAGGACACCGAGGAGGTAGGGATTGTTAAGAAATTCAAGGATGATGAATCTGTGGTTGAAATACAAAAACGTTAGCACCCTTACCTCACGGTGAGAATATCCTTGTGCGGCGCTGTACAGTATAGGCTAGCCTAGGCCTAGGCCAAGCAGTTCCCCATCCAACGTTGTCAACGCTCCAGAAACTGCGACCTCAAACCACAATCCGACCTGACCTACAGCTACAGCGATGACCACACGAACCACCGACCTCGGCTGAATCTATTCACCTACCACAGCAACACTACACTCGGTAAATACGACGAGAGCTCCCTGCGACCTCTGCACCCCCATCCTCACGCCCGTGTTTTCTGGCGACCCTCCTTCGTTCGCCCAATGTGCCTAAAACTAACTAACCTACCCAACGTAAATCGAATTACACCACACGCCCCCCTGATCTCAAGATCAATCTAACAAAAAACAACAACAAATTATAGTAATTTTCCACCGTACCTAATGGCATACCGCCCTAGTACTACTAAGGTACGTTGGACATCGCGCAGTCCCTTTATCCCACCTACTCCATTTCACAATCACTTCCCGTCTCATAATTTCCCATCCACCCTGGCCGTCGCCTCTCTCTCTGCGACCGTCGTGGTACCACTTCGTTTTCTTCTACCTCTTCTTGCTCGTCATCCCCCACCTCATCATCAGTTGAAGACTCTACCACTCTTCTAACGTCCAAGATGTGACGTGGCATCCCGTCGACACCGAGGTTATTCCTGGAATGCACGTCTGTCACAGTACCCCTCCCCCACTGGGATGTACACTTTGCGTTTGGGGGCTTCACCCAAATCTCCTCCCCAATTTGGATAGAGGCAGGCCCTTCCTCCCCCCCAATGGCCATCGGCACCGCACATAGATGTCGCCATTCATACTGAAATACTGCTCTTTGTGGTATAGTTCTCTCATCCTGACCTGACCTAGGGGACATATTATACCAAAATACTGCTTCCATAGGCGCTACCTGCCCCCTCTCTGCCATCGCCTTGATTGTCCGATGATGTCTTTCCACAATTCCGTTCCCACTTGGCCGATACGCAGCTCTAAAGAAACGTCGGACATTCCACCTATCAAGCATGTCCTTCAAAGCCTGTGACCGAAAAGCAGTACCGTTATCCATCAACACCTCATCAACTGGGCCCCTCTCTAGGAAGATCTCATTCAGCACACCTGCAATCTCTTCCGCATTCGCTGCTCTTAATTCCCTCCAGATAGCCACCCGCCCAGGTCCGCAGTCTACCATAGATAGGTACAGCCCCTGCCGATAGTGTGTCACATCAACCGCCAACAGAGACTCAAGTAACATCCACATCTGACACATCTAGATTTAATTTTCCAGGTTATCAACTGCTCCAAAATTTCAGACCTAAAGGTGGTGTATGTTGCTTCGCAAAATCTGAAATTGCCCTGGAGGAGGTTACTAGTTTCAATTGTCCCTATTTTGATTATTCTATTTACAAATTAATTTCTGCTGGTAAATTTAAATACATATGTTGCATCTACCGTTCCCCAAATACTCCTCCAGAGCAAAGTCTTTTTGATTCTCTGTCCTCACAACTCAGTGTCCTCAACTTAAATGCTTCTTCTGAAATCACTGTGTTGGGTGATTTTAATGTCCATAATGTTGAATGGCTCACTCATTCAGCCAGGACTGATGATGCTGGTCTTGAATGTGAGCTATTTGCAGACTCATTTAATCTCATTCAACTAGTCAACCAACCCACCCGTGTACCAGATAATCCTAATCATAATTCCCACCTACTGGACTTATATTTAACAACCAATTCAGAAAATTATGATGTTACAGTGAGGTCCCCACTTGGATCTTCTGATCACTGTCTGATACAGGCCACCTGTCTATCACCTACCACACCTTCCCACTCTGAACCTGTTTTGGTGACTAAATGGCATTACGATAGGGCAGACTGGGAGGGTCTTCAAGGTTTCTTTATTGATATTCCCTGGACCTCTTTCTTTTCTAATGATGCACACTCCACCTTGAGCCACATACAAGATTTTGTAAAAATTGGAATGGAAACTTTTATTCCTCATCAAAAGTACAGTAAAAGATCTAATTCACCTAAATGGTTTGACCATAATTGTGCTAGAGTAACTGAACAAAAAGCAATAGCCTACAATGCATACACAAGATCAAAAACACATGAAGCCTTTAATTACTTTAGAAACATCAGAAATCATGCCAAAACTGTATTAAACCTAACTAAATCAAACTTTCTCCATAAGCAGGCAAATAAACTTCTAAATAATCCAAATGATAACAAAATATTTTGGTCTACTCTTAACTCATTCAAATCCAACTTCACTACTGCTTCATCCATTCCACCATTAAAATCTCCGACTGGCAATCTTGTAAGTGACCCACGAGGTAAAGCTAACCTTCTTGCAGATATTTTCTCAACCTTAGATGAAACTCAACCTTAGATGAAATAAATCAAGATGTCCCTGTACTTAATTTTAATTCACCTGAAATTCCCTCACTTAAGATCCACACCAGACATGTCAAAACTATTTTGCAGAATCTCTCAGTAGATAAGGCTCCTGGTCCAGATGAAATTCCTCCAATAGTACTTAAGAATTGCTCCTTGGTGCTCGCTCCTGTATTGGCAAAATTTTTCCGTCTGTGTACTCATACCTCATGCTTCCCAGTACCCTGGAAAGAAGCCAACATCCATCCAGTTCCTAAAAAAGGTGCCTCTTCAGATCCATCAAACTACAGACCAATAGCTATAACTTCCACTCTTGGCAAAGTTTTTGAAATTATATTAAACAATCACATAATTAAGCATCTGGAGAATAATAAATTAATCAGTGATAGGCAATATGGTTTTAGACGATGTCGATCAACTGCAGACATTCTTTGCCTTCTTACGCATCAAATCAACCAAGCTACAGACCAACATGGTGAAACACATACAATAGCACTGGATATATCAAAGGCATTTGATAGAGTCTGGCATCAATCCTTATTGTCGAAGATGTCACACTACGGCCTTGCATCATTAGTTCCACTAATTTCTTCTTATCTTCATAACAGAAAAATACGTGTAATGGTAGATGGCCTTTATTCTCAATTTCACTCAATAAATGCTGGTGTTCCCCAGGGATCAGTTTTGGCCCCAACTCTGTTCCTCATTCATATCAATGATCTCATATCTACCACTCATAATCCAATACATTCCTATGCAGATGACTCAACACTCCACAGTTCCTTCACATTTACCAATTCTTTCACCCAACCCGATCTTATGAATTCAAAAATAAACACTGCAATTTCTCTGAACCGGGACCTTTCTAGAATTAATGAATGGGGACAAGAGAATCTAGTTTCCTTTAATGCACAGAAAACCAAGTACATTCAATTTTCTAACCGACAGAATCTCACTGACTCCCATATATTTTTTAATGATGTAAATATTCCCACTTCCCCTAGTATTGACATTCTCGGTGTAACATTAACTACTAACTTGAGCTGGACACATTATGTTAGAAGCATTGCTAAGAATGCCTCTAAAAAACTGGGACTCCTGTACAGAGTTCGAGAATTCTTCACTGACGAGCAGTTGGCCGTAATATATAAAAGTCATGTGCGCTCTCAGATGGATTACTGTTCACCTCTGTGGGGTGGAAGTGGAGTGGTTGCATTGAGGCAGTTGGACAAAATTCAAAATAAAGCTATTAGATTAATCAATAACCCTGCAATCACACAGGACCTTCCTACATTAGCCATACGAAGAAACGTTGCATCCCTTGCATTATTCTACAGATATTTTCACAGCAATTGTTCCGAGGAACTTGCTTCAATTGTGCCGCCTCTCCACATCTTTCCCCGTAGAACTAGGGCAGCTGAGAGCGCCCATGTATTTACACTTTCTCCTCCACAATGCAGAACTTCTGCTTATCAGAATTCATTTATCCCCAGAGCTACTACTCTTTGGAATTCACTTCCCTCGAATTGCTTTCCACAAACTTACAATCAACAAATGTTTAAATCCAGTTGTTACAAACATTTTATGAATGGAGGATGCCTTTAGGCACATGGACCTTTTTGTTTTATCTGTGTTTTTCCTTCCTCCGTTCATTGTCTCTTAAAAAAAAAAAAAAAAAAAAAAAAAAAAAAAACCTTTGCCAATCATTATCCACTCTAATCTCCCCAGACACATGTACACTCGGTGCAGGGTCGATCGACTGACATCTGTCACAACGTCTCACCACCTCTCGAACTTTGTCCCTCGTGACTGCAGGGTCGACCTTCCTTGCCCATAAACAGCGTCCTGTCGACTCCCATGTGGTGCATTTGATGTAGCTCCTTTACACTTGGTGCTCCCATGCAACACACCATAGCCGCCTCCTTTGTCTCCTCTGGCATCCTGAGCCAGGATTTCTTTACTTTTGTTAGGGCATCTGCCTTGTTCTTCTCTGATGGCACAAAAACTACACACAACTGCAGACCCTACACATCTTTCAACTCCCTCAGAATTCCCAGACGACGCTTCACAATCAGTTCTGAAGCTCCCTTTGTTCGAACTCGTTTCTCTTCCGTCACCACTGATTTCAGCCAACCAAACACTGTAGCAGAATCCGTTCGAACCTCGATCTCTCGCAAACCCCACTTCAAGGCCAAATTGATACCTTTCAATACCGCGTCCAACTCGGCCACGTTGATATGACTGTAGTCGTGCTTCTTCCTCAACCACGCAGCATCCTCAACTTCTACATTACCTATCTCCAATATCACGCCTGTCGCTATACTACTTGCGTCACACCATACGACCCCCTTCTCCGACTTCGGAGTGTACCATCTTCCTCTCACTGGGTCTTCGCATCTCACTCTTTCTATGACATCTTACATCATCGTGACTGTCTCTTTTCCGACCTTGTCTTCCCATCTTGCACCTTCCGCTCTCCTCTTAACGTAACTACATGCTACCCGCAGCCATCCTGCAATGGGATAGTGGCCCACCAGCCTTCCACAAGCTGAGAATAGCTCTCTCCTACTCCAGTTCTCCCTAATTTCCGGAACCTCGACGTCCTTAACCTGCTGCAGCTCCATCGATATCCTGTCCGGAAACCCAGTTATAAAAGCTAGCTTCACAGCCCTCTCCAAACCCTCTCCCTTCCATCCAGCTAGCCCTGCCACCCTCCTTATCTCGTTAGCATAGACATCCACCCCCTCACCTGTCCATGTCACCCTCTTTAGCCTTCCATATGCCTCAAACATTCCCTGTGTAAAAGCTTCCTTCAATCTAGCACTTATCTTCTTAGCATCTAATTGATCATCCTCACTCATTTCGAGGTACAAGGCTAACGCATCTCCCTCCAAGTACAGTGGTATGAAACTAGCCAAGTCGTCAAATTTCAAGAGTTTCGCCACCAACTCTACCTTCTTTAGCCACGCCACCACGTCGCCCTTACCATCATACGACTTCATCATTTCACTACTCACCTTCCCTTGTCCAGACATGGTGACTAGTATGCGCCTCGATAGCTTGTGGTTGAAATACAAAAACGTTAGCACCCTTACCTCACGGTGAGAATATCCTTGTGCGGCGCTGTACAGTATAGGCTAGCCTAGGCCTAGGCCAAGCAGTTCCCCATCTAACGTTGTCAACGCTCCAGAAACTGCGACCTCAAACCACAATCCGACCTAACCTACAGCTACAGAGATGACCACACGAACCACCGACCTCGGCTGAATCTACTTACCTACCACAGCAACACTACACTTGGTAAATACGACGGGAGCTCCCTGCGACCTCTGCACCTCCATCCTCACGCCCGTGTTTTCTGGCGACCCTCCTTCATTCGCCCAATGTGCCTAAAACTAACTAACCTACCCAACGTAAATCAAATCTACCCAACGTAAATCGAATTACACCACAGAATCAGTTGGCGATATTAATGTTGAGGTTTAAAATACGAGAGTGAGGTGGAAGGACAGAGAGAGAGATAGGTGGAAGGATGGAGTTAAGAAGGTTCAGGGGTGGTGATTCCGTCTGTGTTAATAATGTTGAGGTTTAAAATATGAAGACAAGTGTTTTAGAAACCTATACCCAAAATGGTGATTGGTTTAGTTTATTGTATTAGGAAGATGATTAATAATATTTTGTGTTGTTTATATTGTGGATTATTATTAGCTTAGTTGTTGGTTAACCCTTTCTGTACCGGCGATGTCTTTTTTATATTATTCTAGCTGGATTTAGAGGTTTTTGTGCAGTTTAAGAAGGATCTGTGGTAGCAAAGAGGGTTAAGTATGATAGTTCCAAGCCCCTTTAATTGCTGGAGGCCCTTTAGGAAACTGAAGGGGACACCCACCCATTAAAAGGCTACAAACTATCTCAATTAATCCTTTTAGTTACCCGACATCCTTCCTAATCTTCATAAAATGTAGCTGAAATAAAGGGATAACTGAGTGAGGTTGTCAATTGACCACTTGCGAGTTTCAGGCTATAAGGAAGTTGGAGCCGTGAACATAGATATTAACAAACAAATATTATATATATATATATATATATATATATATCAAGTTATAGTCTAACAACTAAATTATCTCTCCCCTCTCTTTCTCTCTCTCTCTCTCTCTCTCTCATATATATATATATATATATACTCTCTCTCTCTCTCTTATTCTTCTTTTCTATTCTTTCCTTCAACTTTCCTTGTCTACCATCTCTATAGAATTATTAAGTCCTGACCACCTCGTTTTGATCGTAAGGCCTATGTGGCCATTGTATCTATGTAAATCTCTCTCTCTCTCTCTCTCTCTCTCTCTCTCTCTCTCTCTCTCTCTCTCTCAGTAAAACAAGATATTTAGGTTAATCAAGTTTATTTGGTGCTACAAAAATATATCTCAACAAAAATAATTGGTGATATTATATATATATATATATATATATATATATATATACAGTATATATATATATATTTATATATATTAACCCCTTCAGCACGATGACACCGTATTGCATTTTATTCTGGTTAAATTAGACGATTTTATGCAGTTTAAAAAGGACCTGTGTTAATCAGAGGGTTTATTGAGATGGTATTTACCCCTTTGAGTCCTGAAGGTATTTTATAAGCTAAAGGAAATCGTCTAATGGTAACCAGAAAACCAGAATAGGATGAAAATATTACACCCTCTGAAGGGGTTCAAGGCTTCGTAAATATATCTATAATAATTGACCACTTGTGAGTTTTGGTCTATAAGGAAGTTGGAGCTGTAGACATCGATATTTAACAGAATTACCAGCTAAAATACAGCAAGAATAAAATATGAAAAAGACGTCGCCGGTACAGTAAGGGTTAACCCGTTCAGTCCCAGCGACGGCAGAGAGCCGTCAGTAATATACTTTCCTTGTAACTGCCAGTATCAGGCTGTGCCTGGTACCATGACCGTTTGAGTACTGCTCTAGAGTTGGCAACACTTCTCAGCTTATATCCAAGCCTCTACAGGCTGGGAGAGCCAGTATTCCTTCATCTTTTGAGGTGGAAGGTTGTTCTATCTTGCCATTTTAGCCACATTGCTTGGTACTGGGGGGGGGGGGGGGACTTTTATTACTGTACCCTATGGTACAGTAGGGGTTAAAACCGATGTTTACAGCTCCAACTTCCTTATAGCCTGAAACTCCCAAGTTGTGGATTTGAGATAAACAATTAAGTAAACAAAACCAATGTGGGTACTAAAAGGGTTATTATAGTGTACACAAAAATATCCTGTGTTTTGGAATGCATCACTTGTGTTTACGTCTATGGTGGTAAACATTTGATATCAAGTGCAGTCCACAAGATTTACAACTGGTCCAGGGAGTTATTTATTGATGGTATTTAAGCTATTTGTATTTATTAAAATTATATAATTATGCAATGACAAATTAACAAAATAGTGAGTAAGTTAAGGGGAGGTATTTAGTTTGTACCCTAGACCTCTATCAAGCTTAAAAATTACACTCCCTTGACCCTCTTCAAGATAAATTTGTACATTTTTCGGTAGAAAAATTTCCCGGCCGAAGGCCGGGTCCTCTTACATTACAGGCTCGCTATCCCTCGCCAGGAAAAATTCGACACCTAAATGGCACGAAATGTCTAAAAATTTACAGAAATGGGGCGAAAGTTCTTTAAAATCTCTAAACTAATGGGCCGAAGGTCTTAAAATCTCAAAAGCAATGGGGCTAAACATGAGGGAGAAGGGGGTAAAGAAAAAAATCCCTTAAGTGGAAATCTCCCCTTAAGTCTGTATGTTTTTTGTTTGCCATTACTCTACTTTAAGGGGAGATTTCCACTTGAGGGATTTTTTTCTGGACCCGTTTCTCCCTCATGTTTAGCCCCATTGCTTTTGAGATTTTAAGACGTTCGCCCTAGTAGTTTTGACATTTTAAGACATTTTGAACCCATTTCTGTCAATTTTAAGACCTTTCGTGCAATTTAGGTGTCTATTTTATCCTGGCGAGCGATAGCGAGCCTGTAAATTAAGAGGAACCGGCTTTCAGCCGGGACATTTTTCTACCGAAAAATGTACAAATTTATCTTGAAAGGGGCTCAAGGGGGTGTAATCTTAAGCTTGATGGATATCTAGAGACCAAACTAAACACCTTCCCTTAATATAATATAATACGCTAAAATAATACAAATACAATGATAGAAATGAAGACACTGGTGGGTAGGTTAAGGGGAGGTTCTTAGTGTGTTTCCTAGACTTCCATCAAGCTTGAAATTACACCCCTTTGACCTCCTTTCAAGATACATTTTTACATTTTTCGGTAGAAAGATGTTCCGGCCAAAGGCCGGTTTCCTCCTAAATTACAGACTCGCTATCGCTCGCCAGGAAAAAATCGACACCTAAATGGGACAAAAGGTCTTACAAGTGACATATATGGGGCGACCGTCTTAAAATCTCAATAGCAATGGGGCTAAACATGAGGGAGACAGGGGTAAAGAAAAAAATCCCTCAAGTGGAAATCTCCCCTTAAGTGTGTGTAATTTGGTTTGTCATTACTATACCGGTACTTCATTACTCTGTAATAGCATAAATAATATTAGTATTGGACCAGTTGGAATTCTACACTTATACCACACTGTTTGAAAATAGATCACAATATTCACGCGTACACTCTCTGGAAATTCCGTCGCTCGCTTATCAGTCTCGCGAGTCTCTTATCTCGTATCATTAGTAGTTCCTCCTCGCATACGTCCGGAATAGATAGGCCGCTTTCCTCATCCACAATAACACTAACACTGGCCGAGCCCAGGATTCGCCGTTCAAACTTGATCAGCTGTGTGAAGAAGCCGGAGTTAGGCCGCGCGTTGGGACGCAGGCGGCGGACGTGTTGGAACGCGTCTCGGAGGGTCATGCCGCTGTGTTTGACCAGATACGCTAGGATGACCGCCGGCGATCGACTCACTCCGGCAACACAGTGCACCAGGACTCTTCCGTTTTGCTGTCGGATCGAGTGTATTCTATCGACAGCCTCGTCAAGTTCCGAGTAGAGGTCTGATTTTCCGTCGTCTGAAATCCTGATAGCCAAGACTTCAACACCGTCCATGGGCAGAGTTGGGAGCTCTATGGTAGCGTTTACAACCAATTTTACGCCCAGTTCTGCGAGCCGGTTTGGTCTCACTGCTCTAAATCCGGATAGATAGAGTCTGTCAATCACTTCTGTCACCTCGCCCGCACCTTTTCTGGCGGAGTGTTTGTTGTGATGCGTCATTGTGGTATTCCTTTCTGGTATAACGTCTTCATTTGTCGAGGGTGTGACTGGTGTTTTCTCCTTATTCGATGACTCTTTCTTAATTGACTGCACCTCCTCTACTCCGCCGCTCAAGTGGTTCACCATCTGGAAGTGATAATATATTTGATTAGCAATTTAAATTGATTAATCAACGTTTAAATAAATGTAAACACTACTCGTATACCATTTGTTTTCTATGTGCATGAAGGAGACAAAAGGCAAGACCGCCTGTAACAAGTGTCCCCACCAAGGTTAAAAGAGTGACAGAGAGCCAAAATCAAGGTACGTTAGAGGTAAGTAAGTTGTGTTGGAAAGAAGCGTGGTGTGCTTATAAAGTGTAGTGACATTAATAGGAGGAGGAGGAGGAGGTGTTTGTGAGAGTTAGCTGGATTACTCTCTGTCTAGGTGAGGCACAAATAGAAACAGTGAGGGAAGCCAGGCAAATGAAACAGGAGTTCCAGCAACTCCTTATCACATGCCCCACTGTTTCTTTTCATGTCTCATCTACACAGAGTAATCCAGCTAGTTCTCACAAACACCTCCTCCTCATATCCATTTCACTACACTAAACAAACACACCGCTCTTATTTTCCAATGCTACACACAACAACAACAACAACAAAACAAATTGACTATCACTCTTTCAACTTTGGGTGATATACTTGTTACAGACAATTTTCCCTTTGTCTCCTTCATACACATAGACAAAAATGACTAGATAAGAGATTAGGGTATTGTATTTATGTATTTATATAATTAACAGAGATTAAGTTTTGTATTTATCATTGCTTTAGATTTATTATAATTTATTAATTTACTAAATCTCACTGGAAACTATGAATTAATGCTTAGATAATGCTGATACCAATTATTGATCAAAATATAGTTGGTGCCTCGACGTGACTTATTTGACCGACTGTACCAGGTTATTCTAGGTTGGAATCCTTGGAGTACCACATGTATTCATTACTTTCTTGATTTCATTAGTTAGGTTTATTAAGGGGAGGTTTTTAGTTTGGTCCCTAGATATCCATCAAGCTTAAGATTACACCCCCTTGAGCCCCTTTCAAGATAAATTTGTACATTTTTCGGTAGAAAAATGTCCCGGCTGAAAGCCGGTTCCTCTTAAATAACAGGCTCGCTATCGCTCGCCAGGATAAAATCGACACCTAAATGGCACGAAAGGTCTTAAAATTGACAGAAATGGGTCGAAAGTTCTTAAAATCGTCAAAATAATGGGGCGAACGTCTTAAAATTAGAAAAACAATGGGGCTAAACATGAGGGAGAAAGGAGTCAAGAAAAAAATCCCTCAAGTGGAAATCTCCCCTTAAGTTTATAACTGGTGGGTTGGTCAAAAACTGGTCCCAAAACATACTACCCCCCCCCCCCCCCCCTGTACCCCCGGTCAATATTTACGAGTCACACCACAGCTGGGATCTCATTTTTAACGGTAGTTTTGGGTTCCTATCATTCTATGCTTCATTGCTATATACTTTTTATCCACCGGAAAGTATTTGTTTTTCTTGTGTTTTTTTTTTTTTTTTTTTAGCATTAACCTAACCAAAAAACCTAACCTAACCTAACCTAATAGCCCCCAAATACATTTAGGTTAGGTTAGGTTAGGTTTTTAGGTTAGGTTAATGCTAAAAAAAAAAAAAAAAAAAAAAAAGAACAAAATATTTTCCGGTGGATAAAAAGTATATAGCAATGAAGCATAGAATGATAGGAACCCAAAACTACCCTTAGAAATGAGATTCCAGCTGTGGTGTGACTCGTAAATATTGACCGTACCCCCTCCTTGACCCTGACCTCGGCTTCCTATTGGTCCAAACAATCGATGACGTAGCCGCTCCCAAATCCATAAAGGCAGGTGGTTGTTTGTCGATGATTTTCCGCCGATATTTCCGTCGTCTTGGACTTCCCTACGTTATCGGCTTGTGGACTACGATACTGAAGACTGGAACTATATTTGAGGATAGATAGATATTTCACTTGTGGTATGGGATGGTTGGTAGGGGTGGGGAGCGAGGGAGGTGTGTACTTTCCCTTCCGTGGCACTGAGGTAACTGATGTTGTGAAGGCACTGGCAGTGTTTACCAAACCTGTGTCACTAGTGTCGCTCGATTAGTGTTCAATACTCGCTAACATGTCGCTAGATAGGAAATACTGCTAAATGTCGTTATAAAAGGGTAAAATATCTAGAAAATCAACAGGAAAAGGCAGAAAATTACTTTCCATCTTGATATAGATAAAATAACTATAAAAACATCGTCTAAATATAGGGATAATGAATGAACCACAGAGGACAAACAATGCCTCTAAGGTTAGCGATATAATAGCTAAGTTGGCACCCCTGATCCATACGAGAGAGAGAGAGAGCTGGCAAGGTGGGTATGTTGTTGTTGTTGTGGTGTTGGGGCGTGACTCGTGCACTACGTACGGTGTAAGCATCATAATCATCACACATTCTGACGCTATTCTTGACTTACAGTGTGCTGGCTTAATAATCCAGATAGCTTCCGAAGTCCTATATTAAGGGAACGCTTTTAGTTTTCTAGTCCTCCATCAAACATAAAACAAAAAACTCCCTAAGCCCCCTTTCAAGATAAATGTGTACATTTTTCGATAGAAAAATGCCCCGGCCGAAGGCCGATTCCTCTTAAATTACAGGCTCGCTATCGCTCGCCAGGAAAAAAATTGACATCTAAATAACACGAAAAGTCTTCATACTGAAAAAAAAAAAAAAAAAAATGGGGCAAAAAGTCTTAAATTCGCCAACATAATGGAGCAAACATCTAAAACTAATGGGACTAAACATGAGGGAGAAGGGTTTGTTGTTGTGGTGTTGTTGTTGGGGCGTGACTCGTGCACTACATACGGTATAATCATCATCATCAGCAGCATCACACATCCTGTATATTCCCAACGATAATTATGCCAAACGATATTCCCAATCTTTCTTCTATTCTCTCTCTCTCTCTCTCTCTCTCTTACCATATTAAGAGCTCGTAGCACCCGCCTTGCAACACAATCCCACCCCTACTCTGTGCAACACTCCAACCCAAGAGTGAAACGTTATTCTCAATCTTTCTTCTATTTACCAGCTGAGCTCTGGAACTCTCTCCCTGAATCCATCTTTCCCTCATCCTATGACTTAAATTGCTTCAAACTCCGTGTGTCCCGGCATTTTTGGCTCGAACATTCCTTGATTTTGGCCCTGTCACTCTGGGAGAGGCACTCATCACAGGCAGTTTTGCCTTTTGTGTCCCTCATCATTATGCTATTATATTATACGAAGTGGCTACGGGACACCACCAGTGGTGTCTCGCAGCCCAGCCAGTGAGGCTGGGCTACGGGACACCACTGGTGGTGTCCCGTAGCCCAGCCTCACTGGCTGGGCTGCGTGACACCACCAGTGGTGTCTCGCAGCCCAGCCACACTGGGTAGGCTACGGGACACCACCACAAGTGTTTTCGTATTTATCGCCATATAATTCAGCCAATTACATTGTTGAATCGAAATTCTTTGGATTATTATTTATATTATCATTAAAAACGTTGGACTTTATTAAATTATAATCCTACATGTTGTATATACAGACCTATTCCACACTCAACTCCCTACGCCACACACACTCACACATACCTATTTATACATATAACTAGGCTTATATATAGCCGTTATATATGTGTGTATATTCTTCGTCTTACATATCCATCTTATAAGAACATATGGGAGTCTGCAGACAGTCGATTGGCCAAAAACAAGGCAGATCCCTCTCACACCCAACCCATCTCGTGTATACGTTTATCTAATTTTATTTTGAAACTGTCGTTCTTGATCCCACAATGGCGCTAGGTAGCCTATTCCACATGTCTATTGTCTACATATCTGTTACCATTATGGTATAATGATCAAACAGAAGTAAAGTCATTCATACTTGCATAACGTGCTATAAGACAGCTTGACGACGTTCACAAGCACAAGTGCGTCAATGTGTGGATAGTTACATGTTTGTGTTGAATATGTTTGTGAGAGTAATATAAAGTAATATGTTTGTGAGAGTAATATAAAGTAATATGTTTGTGAGAGTAATATAAAGTAATATGTTTGTGAGAGTAATATAAAGTAATATGTTTGTGAGAGTAATATAAAGTAATATGTTTGTGAGAGTAATATAAAGTAATATGTTTGTGAGAGTAATATAAAGTAATGCAAATACAGTATATGTGCGTAAATAGATGTTTGTTTACGAATGTTATATGGATGTTCAAATGCATGTCTACATGAGTATGTATGTGCGTTTGTTATGGCATGTACGTTTGGGTCATAATTTGGAAGAAACAACATTATATATTTATGAAAGAAATTACAAAGTACACGGTAAAGTGATCAGCTCAGTAGCAGTAGGCTTTCAAGAAAAAACTGAATAGCTTAATGAATTGGGTGTGAGCTGGATCTGCCTTGCGTAGGCCAGTTGGGGGGGGGGGGGGGGGGGCGGCGCAGTGCAAGCTTGTATGCACGAGTAGGAATGTGCATGTACGAGCATAAAGCCTGTACGTTTGTGAGTGGAAATATGTGTTTGTATAATTGATGTACAAAATTAATAATGAATGTACAATATGTTTGTGTGTGTGTGAGTGTGAGTGTGAGTATGTGTGTATGTGATAGAGAGAGAATGAGTCATTCACATGACTTGTCTTTGTGAATGTGTGTTTGTGTTTGTGATTAGGAATGCGAATATGTATTTGTGCGTGTGGTTCTGAAAGAACATTAGAGTGTGGGTGCGATTGTGGGAGGGAATATCAATGTGTGGGCGTGTGTATTCTGATTGGAAATGTGAAGGCGAGTGTGTAATTGTGAATGTATGTTCGAATATATGTGCGTTGTCGAGTGGTAATCTAAGTGTGTGTGTGTGTAGATATATGAATATAAATCAACGAACTTGTTCGGCTCGCTTGGTGTAGTGACTAGCGTCTCGGACTTCCACCCAGAAGGCCCGGGTTCGCGCCCACGCTCGGCGCATTAAAGATTTTTCACAAGCACTGAGTCGTTACCATCCCTCATGAGCAAAGGGATGGGGTAGTAGTACAGGACCCCAATGGAAATACGCCTAATCGGCCTTATTGAGCTATCCTTAGCTAGCTTAGCATGCGCTAGCTTTAAGAACTATTATTATTATTATTATTATAAGGTGAATACACGCAATGCGAGTTAATGATATTGTGGGTAGGAATACGAATATGTGTTCCTGAATGATTTTGTGCGTGAAAATGTGAATGTGCATGAGTTTGTGTGTGTTTATATAGTGAATCAACATATAAGATAATAGGTAAAATTTCTCAATTGATGATGCATAATTGTTGTCTGGTGATTATTGGCATCCAAATGTGATGTTTGGTTAATTTAGGATAGGGATGGTAATTGGTAAATCTATAGCATTATAAAACATTTATATTGCTACCATGTGAGTGCGGGCGAAGAAGGTTGCGAGAAAAAAAACCGCTGACCAATCTCTGGATACCAGCGTACCTGGACCCTTTACCTTAAGATCTCAAGCTAATCCAGGTAATCCAGGAAATTAACACCTACTTGTAAATTGTACCTCTTTCTCTCTCTCTCTCTCTCTCTCTCTCTCAGAGAGAGAGAGAGAGAGAGAGAGAGACAACATTGATGTAGGAATAACTAGCAAAATCAGTAAATTTACAGATGACACTAAAATGGAAACACTCCAAATAGATTTAGACATATTACACAAATGGGTAGTAAACTGGCAGATGAAGTTCAATGTAAGTAAATGCAGTGTAGTAAAATTGAGTAAATCGATAGGAAATGCAGTATACAATTTCGATAACGTGGATATAACTAACTCAAATAATGAAAAAGACTTGAGAATCATCGTCAACTGTGATTTGAAACCACGAAATCAATGCGTCAGTGTTCGAAATAAGGCAAATAGAGTTCTTGGATGTATATCTAGAAGTGTGAGTAACAGAACAGCAGACGTAATAAGTAGTAATCTTGAACTTTTATCTAGCGCTAGTGAGGCTACACATGGATTATGCTGTTCAAAATTGGAGTCCCTATTAGAGAATGAACATAGATTCCTTGGAGAGAGTACAACTGAGAATGACAACAATAATCTGTAATATTAGAAATCTTCCATATGAAGACAGGACAGGTTGAAGAAGCTAGGCTTACATTCGTTAGAAAGACGCAGAGTTAGATATGATATGATACGATATGGTAGATATGATAGATATGATAGAGGTGTTCAAGTGGGTAAGTGAGATAGGCTAAATACAGGGGATTTGAAAGATGTACTGAAGCTCAGCGATAGCGAGAAAACTCAAACAAATGGTTTCAAATGAGATACATTTCGTTTCAAAAAATATAGGCAAATACTGGTTTGGTTAAGAGTTGTATATACCTGTGGAACAGGCTACCTAGCGCCATAGTGCGATCAAGAACGATGGATATGTAAGACGAAGAATATACACACATATATAACGGCTATATATAAGCCTAGTTATATGTATAAATAGGTATGTGTGAGTGTGTGTGGCGTAGGGAGTTGAGTGTGGAATAGGTCTGTATATACAACATGTAGGATTATAATTTAATAAAGTCCAACGTTTTTAATGATAATATAAATAATAATCCAAAGAATTTCGATTCAACAATGTAATTGGCTGAATTATATGGCGATAAATACGAAAACACTTGTGGTGGTGTCCCGTAGCCTACCCAGTGTGGCTGGGCTGCGAGACACCACTGGTGGTGTCACGCAGCCCAGCCAGTGAGGCTGGGCTACGGGACACCACCAGTGGTGTCCCGTAGCCCAGCCTCACTGGCTGGGCTGCGAGACACCACTGGTGGTGTCCCGTAGCCACTTCGTAAAAGTAAACCCCCTAGACGCCCTTTCAAGATAGAATTGTAAATTTCTCGGTAGAAAAATGGCCCGGCCAAAGGTCGGTTCCTGTTAAATTAGGCTCACTATCGCTCGCCAGTAGAGAATAGACCCTAAATGGCACGAAAGGTCTTGATATTGATGTAAAAATGGGACGAAAGGTTTTAAAATCGACAAACTAATGGGGTGAACGCCTTAAAATTCTTAAAACTAATAGAGGTAAACATGAAGGGGCCCAGAAAGAGGATCTTTCCAATATAATCGTCTAACAGCAGCAAACATAGTTAAAAAGTCGCCGGTACAGAAGGGGTTTAAGGTGTCACACGAGCGGGGGGGTTTTTCCAAGCAATTTAGATTATAATTTTGTTCTTTATACTATGAGGCTCTCTCGCAATGAACTGATATTAAATCGAAGGTGGATAATGTTTTCTACTTTAAATTTTATGATGGTATATTTTGAAACTGCCACAGTACAAATTGCCTGTAAATATTGACTGAAAATCGCTTGTGATACCACCTTAACCCTTCCAATATTGACGCATTTTGACAGTGGCTATTAGACGATTTTATTCAGCTTAGGAAGTAATTTTGGGAGATTTTACCCCTGATACCTAGAGATCCTTGCTAAACTACTTAAATTCGTCTACTGATAGCCATCATAATAATCATGATTATAATTGTAATAGTTTGTAAGTGCTAAGAAATAATTAAAATAAAATCATATCACCAACCCACCAATTAACTTCCAAATAAACCTAATTAATGCAATCAATGAATCTAATGAATACATGTGGTACTCCAAGGATTCGAACCTAGGATACTCACACCGAAATTCCGTGCACTAACCATTACTACTAAAAATGTCATAAACAATATTAATGTGATTTTTTTCTTTCTTTGCAGATGGAGTGATTAAGCCTCGAACCCCAACCAGACAACCAGACTACCACCTCAACCAGTCTACCACCATCAAGATCCTTTCCTTTAATCCTAACCATCCTTTCCCACCACCACCTCTACCATTTTCCTCTCTACACTGTAAAACTTGTGTTCAAATATAGCGAACATGATACACATAATGGGCGTTTGAATCGTTTGTGTGCTACCTTGAACACGAATGATTTGTAACCCTTGTGTATCAGCTTTGTTATATTTGAACACTGTGTTTTTGCAGTGTATCTTAACCTTCCCTTTTCCTGGTCACCATTAAAACCACCTCCCTTCTACTAAAATCTGAATTAAACATTAGATAGGAGTCAATATAAAGGTAAGATATTTAAATCCTCAAATTCTGTGTACATTATATACTTGTGAATGCTATAATAAATGATATTATATTATTTTTTATGAAATGTATATTGTGTTATAAATAATCCATGCACTAATCTTTTTATCCTATCGTCGTTGGCTTAGCATTTAGAAGAGGTTTTTGGTAGGGATGCTGGGAGAGGGGGGGGGGGGTTTAGAGGGAGTAGATATAGTTAGTTCAAGGGGTAGGGATAGGTAGGAGTCTGTTATAGGTTAGTATTGGTTAGGTGTTGCTCTATTTGGTTGGCTGTCTGTTAGAGGCTTAGTTAGTTTGGGTAGGAGGTTAGTTATATAGTTAAGGTAAAGAGTTAGTTTGCTTAGGTTTGGTTTGTCGGTTTGGTCTTGTTGGTTGAAATCCGGCCGGTGAAATCCTGGTTGTCTGGTCGTTGGTTGGATAGGTTTCAGAATGTGGCGGCTTGTGGCGGCCTGTGCAGTGATGTGGGTGGCAGACCGACGCTCCTGAAGTGGATTAATCCTTCGTCTTTAATCAACAGGAATGAAATGGAAGGCCTGACGGAGAAACGGAGAAATTAAAGGTATGATCTAACTATTAAACTAACTATACATTCTTTACAACAGGTTAGAGATGGGAGGAGCGACCCGACGAAAGCTACGAATCCCGCCCACCTGGGCTATGGATGAGAGGAACACCGCCCACCTCGGCTATAGAAGAGGAATCCCGCCCACCTTGGCTATGGATGAGAGGAACACCGCCCACCTCGGCTATAGAAGAGGAATCACGCCCAACTTGGCTATAGAAGAGGAATCACGCCCAACTTGGTTATAGATAAGTTATAAGTTTTTCTGTACAATATGAACTATGAGATAATTTAACATTTGCATTATATCTGAAAGTCCTAATTTGTGAAGCTATATATGAACTTAATGATGTATTTTCTACCAGATGTGAGGGAGAGCAAGCAGCAACAGAAGCCATGTACAGTTGCCCACTTTAATTTGTATCCACTCTGTGATTTTATGTATGGAAGGGAAAGTTTTATAATTAGATGTGTATTTTCTTAATTATCTATTATCGGTTTATGTAGTTAATTACTATTTTCAAGTGTCGGTTTTAAATAATGATAAATTGTTGGTTTTAAGTAGTAAAGTCATTCTAAATTGTCGTATTTAAGTAGTAAATTAATGTAAAATTTTCAGTTTTAAGTAATGCTAAATTGTTGGTTTTAAGTAATGTTCAATTGTCGGTTTTAAGAAATATTTAATTGTCTGTTTTTAATGTAATTTTTAATTGTCAGTTCTAAGTAATTTTTAAATGTCTGTTTTAAGTAAATTTAATTGTCGATTATAAGTAATGTTAAATTGTCGATTTTAAGTAATGTTCAATTGTCGGGTTTGTGTAGTTTAAAGTTCAATTGTGGGTTTTATATCAAATTATGCTAGTCAAGTATTCCATACATAAAATCAAGAGTTAGTACAAATTTCCGTGGTGAACTGTACACCAGTCGCCACTGCTCAGTGCACAGGTCAGTGTTCTCTATTATTGTATCTTGTAATATATGTAGTCTGCCAAATAAGTCATGTCGCAGCACCAAGAATATTTTGATCAATAATTGGTATCACTATCTAAGCTTTATTATTTCAAAGTTTCGAGTGAGATATAAATACATGGTCCTACACTTACCCACCCTATTCAACATTTGACAGACATTAATACAGCACACAGCGAGCAAAACGAATGACAGCTGAGACGCGACTTATTTGGCCAACTGTACAGTCAAAATAAGTTCAATCATAATTTCTGAAATAGTCCCTCGCTAATTTCACACCATTAATTAATTAGGCATGATACATATGAATATAATTACTTACGCTTAAATTACCCTATAATAGCCTATTCCATAATTTCTAAATTCCGAATAATTTGTGCACCACTAACCTTCCTTATTGTTTGCAGCAGAGGAGCGGCGGGGGGCAGACGTTCGAAGGAGAGGATAGAGAAGAAAGAAGAGGATAGAGAAGAAAGAAGAGGATAGAGAAGAAAGAAGAGGATAGAGAAGATAGAAGAGGAGAGAAGATAGAAGAGGAGAGAAGAGGAGAAGATAGGAGAGGAGAGAAGATAGGAGAGGAGAAGATAGGAGAGGAGAGAAGATAGGAGAGGAGAGAAGATAGGAGAGGAGAGAGGATAGGAGAGGAGAGAAGATAGGAGAGGAGAGAAGATAGAGGAGAGAAGATAGAGAAGATAGGAGAGGAGAGAAGATAGAAGAGGAGAGAAGATAGAAGAGGAGAGAAGATAGAAGAGGAGAGAAGATAGAAGAGGAGAGAAGATAGAAGAGGAGAGAAGATAGAAGAGGAGAGAAGATAGAAGAGGATAGAAGATAGAAGAGGAGAGAAGATAGAAGAGGAGAGAAGATAGAAGAGGAGAAAAAAGGGGAGACCCACCCCCAGACAAACTCCCCTTGGAGCCTCAACACCCTCACCAGCAAACTAGGGTAAGAAAACACAAATTATTAAAAGGTTATTTGTGAATAATCAAAATATTTAAGCGGTTATAAATCTAGTTGTGAAATTGGCATATGGGGCTTAAGGTCTTAAAATCGCCAAACTAAAGGGGCGAACATCTTAAAAGCTAAAGGGGCTAAACATTAGGGGATATGAGGACCAGAAAAATACTTAAATCTCCCCTCCCCTTAAGCCTCAATCATAATTAAACAAAATATCATAATCCACAAGACGTCTGATCATATGGAGTTAATGTTAAAAGATCACAGACAGCAGATTGTTATATATTTAAACAAATGTATGAGAAACGTATAATGGATACATGTCGCTAGGTACATAATTTTGGTGAATAATATAGCCTAGGAAACTCTATGGTAATACTCTTCCATTGATAACGTTCACCCCTTCAGCACCATGACTTAATTTTAATCTTATTCTAGTTACCATTAGAAGATTCTTTTCAGCTTATAATTTATCTTTAAGACTAAAAGGGGTACATAGAATCCTAGTAAACCCTCTGAATAACACAGGTCCTTCATAAACTGCATAAAATCTTCTAGTTTTAGCCAGAAACAAAGGTAAAAAGAAGTCATTGTGCTGAAGGGGTTAAGGAGAGTTATTTTCCTTAGTTTGCTCCCTAGATCTCAAAGCATACCTGTATACTAATACCCCAAGACTCGAGAACAAGTTATAATAATAATAATAATAATAATAATAGTTCTTAAAGCTAGCGCATGCTAAGCTAGCTAAGGATAGCTCAATAAGGCCGATTAGGCGTATTTCCATTGGGGTCCTGTACTACTACCCCATCCCTTTGCTCATGAGGGATGGTAACGACTCAGTGCTTGTGAAAAATCTTTAATGTGCCGAGCGTGGGCGCGAACCCGGGCGGAAGTCCGAGACGCTAGTCACTACACCAAGCGAGCCGCTTAATTTGTACACTGTTCGGTAGAAAAATGGCCGGCCAAAGGCCGGTTCTTCGTAAACTACAGGCTCGCTGTCGCTCGCCAGGAAAGAATACACCTAAATAGCACGAAAGGTCTTGGAATTGATTACGAAATTGACCGAAAGGTATTTTTGTCAAACTAATTGGTCGAACGTCTTAACATTTCAAAACAAGTGGGGCTACACATGAGAGAAGACGTCCAGAATATTATACCCTCCCCTTAATGCAGTGATTTAACTTAATGACGTTATAGAGATCAATGTTGGTAATACTAACCTAATGTTTCAGATGTATGGTAGATGTCCAGCCAGGGGGGGAGAACAGAGATGGTATGAAGACTTGTGACCAAACGCCTCATCTCACCTCTGCAATACGGTGTGTCACTTACATGTATATTTATGCCTGTTGTGAAAGTTTATGCAGTGGAATATTTTGAAGGATGTTCTATAAAGTTTGTCTTAAATATTTAAAACTTTAATTTGAGGTATAAGATCGCTATGGATACTAAATTAATGGTTGGTGCTTTTTTTGGTCTAAATCACACATACGGCTGACTGAGTGGTAAAATAGATGCTTTATCCCTCAAACCTATTATATATTTTGCTGGTCACCGCTTAAAATATTAATCTCGGAATGTACAGTGATAAACCATAATCTTAAGCTTAAGCTACATGTTAACTATCATAGTTTCAAGGTGGGATTTGGTGACATTCAGTTCAGTTATCATGACATAAGCTATTTTGAAATGTCAATCATAAAATTTCAAAGAGTAGGCCTACCTTTGAATCTGTCTAAACTCTAGTCTGGTTAAACTATTTCACTACAATAATATTATATCTACATTGACCTAGAAACTTGAATGACAAATTAGGTGAAGTAGACCAGTTTAGTAATGCCTAAGAAACTTCAAAATATTCCATAGACTATCATAGTGGTGGACAGTAGTATAAGTAGCAGCTTTGTCTAACCAATGTATAGCATTTCGTACATATGGCACACTTATTATTATCTAGGCATTATATAAAATATAATTTCCAAATTGAGATTTGTGGAAATGGGTGAATGGTGAAAACAGGGTAGATTAACTATACTTGGTTCACTATAGGTTGGCATTTTTTTTTAGTTTGCAGTCATTTTGTATATATTTAATGAACAAATATTTTAACTACTTTCAGTATAGTTTCTTGCAATTTAGTACTTGAAAATCATTTAACTATTGTCAGTATTCATATTAAAGATGGCAAATTAAGTTGAGACATTGGATGAAGAACTTTTGATACAGTAAAAATTTCGTGAATGGATACCAAACTTAAATCTTTAACATGTACGTAATGTGAGGGTTACTGAATCTGCTGGTGTGGAAAACTATCGCTTATGTCTATGGCAAACCCTTAGTATTATCATTAACAAATACTGTATTCCAAACTTGGAGTTGAAAACAAAAATGGGGAAAGTAAATTTGGGATAAATATTTGTCAATTGTGATTAACAATGTTTATGGATCTTCAATCCTTCGACGATTTCTTTATCAATGCTACAACCAGCTAATTTTACTCAGCTTTGGGAGGACCACTGGGAATGAAAGGGGTAAAGAATATGTAAATTAATCCTAAAACTCTGACAGGCCTTTCCTAAGTTGAAGAATATAGTCTCGAGGTAACAAAAAATATAACTTAATTTGTCGTAATATATTGTGAAGAATTAAAAAGCTAAAATATGATAATGTCAACAAATGCCTATTATTCTGGCTAACCCAAGACGATGTGGATCAGTTAAGTACCACCAGGAATCCATGGGGTAGGCTGCATGTTGTATCTACCCTTAGAAACCAACAGGTCTTTCCTAATCTGAATAAAATTGTCAACTGTTAGCCAGAATTTAATTTGTAATCTTAGTTTCAAATTAAAATTTAAAACTTGCAAACTAAACAAACCAAAACTGGGACAAAGACAATATAAAGTCAAAATAACTAATCAAAATCAAAATTATTAGAATGCTTCACTACAACATTGATACTGCCGGATCTAACTAAACTGGGAATCCTAGTTAAAAGATAATCTCCACAAACCCTCTAACTCGACGGTCCTTCCTAAGTTGAATAAATTAGTCTGAAAGTAGCTATGGTGAGTCAGAAATTTGTCATTTGAAGAAAAGGGTTAAGGGATGGGGTATTCAAATAAAATAAAGTTCACGAATTAGAGTAAAACTATAATCATAATCATAATACTAATAACTAATAACTAATAAAATAAAATATGAAAAATAATAACTCAAAATACTAAAAAAATAATTATATTCCACATCGGATTCACTAGCGCTCGCATTACGTAACTCTTCAAAGATCCTGAGAAGTTATGTCTGAACAAAGTAACCTTGAGGAATATTTGCCTTGGCCATCCTTTAGTGAGACTTTCCCAGAAGAATTGCTAAGTACGTTAAAATAAGTTAGGGTTGATTGCACTTTAAAATCAATGGAATAAAAATGATGAGTTATTCACTGTTTAGGTCCGAAAAATTTACTTTTACACCTAACTCAAAAAGGGCTAGGGCAAATGGGCTGTAAATTACCACGTCTGTTTCCTTGCCGACTCTTCCCAATTTGTAGATATCGTAGCAGGTTTATTCTAAGAGTAAATTTTAGGTTCTATAGGTTAGTGGCAAAGATGTCTAGCCTAAATATAATTAATAGGCTGTATTATATTGACAGATTTGTTACCAATAGGCTTTCAAAGTGTAAAATATCACTATCTATAATCACCATTTTCATATTCGTTAACACTGTCACGCATTTATGACGCAGAGGTTGCCAGATTAGCAATAAGAAATAGTTCTCTCACTCTTATAATTACCTCTCCAAAATTAGTTTTCTGCCTACAGCTAACTCAAAGACAACTGCAGAGGTTGAAGTAACTAAACTAAAGGTTTCTAAATACCCCTGATGGTAACAAAGGCTTTAAAGTATCCCCAATAGGCTCAAAATCGCGTCATATGCGTGAAAGGGTTAATCTAAGTTTTTATTGTCATAGAAGTGTTGCCAAATGTACGAATTTCCCCTTTATGTTGGATATAGATACTAATAATTATTATATTTTAATAATATATCTTTAAAGTCAATTCAACAATTTTATATTAGATGTGCAGAACACTGGATAATAAGAATATTATAACTTAATGGCCTAATTGACATATACTATAAAACTGCATTACTTCGCTTGTAAAATATGAATATAAATTAATATAACTAAGTTAACTCTGCCGATACAAACTACCAATGCCACTGTAGCTTAAGAGAATCATGGTACAGCTTACAGTAAAATAAATACCCATAACTTTATAAATGCAAAACATCTAAGTAACCCCAGATAACAAACTTTAACTTTGTAATGGACAATAATTTGCAACATAATTTCCAATGGAAAACAAAATAACTTTCTGTTAAAATTTAAAACTTGCATTATAGGTAAAATAGGATGCTAATGTCTTTAAAAATGTTATTCGAATAATAAACGGGGCATTATGATCATATAAAACACTCGCCAAGGTACATCCGATCCCATGTTAAGGGGAGCTTAAACAATGCCGCCAAAATCCTCCTTAGAGGTAAATTTGTGCATTTCTTGGTAGAAATAAGAAACCGGCCTTCGGCCGTGAGTTTTTCTGCTAAAAATGTGGCCTACGAATTGATCATGAAAGGGAGTTTTGTGGGTATTAAGCTTGGAGGTCTAGGGACCAAAAAACAAAACTAATATTATAATAATAAAACTAATAAGAATAAATAAAAACAAAATAAACCAAAATATATAAATAACCACGAAGACTTTAAAGTCTGATAATTGTATTCTACAGCTGAGGCATTGTTTTGTTTGTAGTCTGATAAAATAAATGTTTTCAGTAATCACATCATACTACGAGAAAGTATTGCACAATCCTGTTAAAAGCATATTTAAAACCAAACTTTATTCTCCAGTGTTTGCCCAACTCCGGAATAATCATATTAATAAGTTTTATAATTGATTAGCAGTTTACAGTTCTTTGGTATAATATATAATTTTACTACCTAATTTAATTGATATAATCTCATTAGTTATCGAGTATAATTTGCTGCTACTAATAATTTTTTGTCTTGGCCATCTTAATGCTAATAATTCATATTTAATGGAAAGTTAATTTTTACTTAAGGTAATTTGGAGTATACTGATGAGTGAATGAAGGGTGGCCTACTTTTATGGGCACACTATTTTCGATCTTAATCTAACATTTTCCTTTTCTCTGGGGCCTCTTGTTCCCCTTGACTTATTAATGAAGTTAGGTACTGACTGACTGACCTGTTTTTCCCATATAACAATATTTAGTTTTGCTCACCGAATCGTCGCTGTTGTCTGCTGCAATGGTGCCGTTTCTCGCTCTGCTGTTGAGGATGCTGTGATGTCGCTTTCTCTTATGTCATCGCCGTTGATGTTGTTGCTGTTCTTGATGTCGTTGCTGTTATTGATGTAGTTTTCCCGTAGCCATTCAGTCTCCGTTGTTGTCGTCCCTATCATTCCGTCAAACAATCACCAATGTTGATGCCTCAAGGGGAGGTCTTTTAGTTTGCCCCCTAGACCTCCATCAATTGTTTTTAATCCTCACTGCTACCTTCTTGTCTGCTGTTTGATGTATCCAGTTGGTTGTCAATATTCGCTCGGCTCTGCCATATCTGCTCGGTCTGCTTCATATGAAATCTGCCGTTTTGCCATATCTGCTTTCGATACCAAGGCAATGAGTTCTTGACCGACTGCTTCCTGACAATACAAATAAATATATAAATACAAAATAATCTTGACTTTTCTTGTGTGTGTGTGTGAGGGGGGGGGGGGGCGTTATAGGGAGGGCGTTGATATACCAGGGGTGGGTGGAGGGGGGGGGGAATACAATACAATACAAAATAGAACACCAGACACAATAAAATTAACAGGTGGAATAGATTATAAGCAATAGACTACACACAAATCAAGAATAGGACCGAAACCAAATTATCTGGGAAGGGGATAGGATGAACTACCAGGGAAGGGAAGGGAAAGGGAAGATTCGTAGCGGGTGGTGGAATGGTTTTATGAGGAAAGTGAAAACAAATATTGAAATTTAAATATTTATCTAGAACCCCTGGAACCCCCCCACCCCCCTACATGATTCCCCTCTCTAGCCCCCCCCCCCCCCCACCGTCTGGGTCCCCCTCTCAGGACCCCCCCCCCCCTCTTGGGTCCCCCTCAGGACCCCCCTTACCCCCATTAGGACCCCCCCTTACCCCCATCAGGACCCCCCCTTACCCCCATCAGAACCCCCCCTTAGGCTCTACCCGCTACCCGCATCAAGACTCTCTCTACCCCCATCAAGACTCTCCCTACCCCCATCAAGACTCTCCCTACCCCACCTCAAGACCCCCCCCCCCCCCCCCCTCCCTCTGGACCCCCCTACTCCCTACTCCTTGAAACCCTTTTATTTCTGGTGCCTCAATATATTCTTCTTTTTACAGATGTGTTGCCCTGCTGTGACCAGACTAAGGACCCTGGACTAATGGAGGATACGCTATTAAACAAAAAAATAAAATAAAATATCCAATTAAAGTCTTGACTATTGATTCCAACCTGTTGATGTAATCCAATATTGTAGATCAATCTTATACATTTCTGACAGATGGTTATTCGTTTTAACTTTGAATTAATAAAACAAATGAAAGAGTTATTGTAATCCAATATCGTAGATATTTTTTAGATAATGAACAGCATATCTATAATTAATCTTAATTTTGGAATGCATAGAAAAACTAGTTTCAATAAATGATTACCATCGATAAATTTAGAACATATTTACAAATTTTAATAAGATTTAAATTTATATTTTGAAATATTGGAATGCATTGCCAGATAATAGAAAAGGGCAAGTTCACGAAACGAACTGCAAAATAAAATGACTGGGCGAGGAGGGATGACTTTCAATACCTAATATATCTAGATTCTTGGAGAGGTAGGTAGGAAGAGTTACATGGGTTAGGGAGAAGCAGAAAAATATCAATAGTTACATAGGATATATATTTCTAAATAGATACATGGATAGATATACAACTAGGGACAGTTATATGGAAAGAGTTGCATTATACCTTTAATGATTAAATTATCCAAAACCTATACACCACTTGACCAACACCTCACGTAATCACCAACACCACTGAATACTGCCAACACACTAACTAACACTAAATCACACTGCCAACATTTAGGTTCAATGATTGTCAACACATCTGTCAACAATCAACACTTTACTTTGCCAACAGTCTTACACACAACACACTAAATCACACTGCCAACAGTCTTACACACAACATACTAAATCACACTGCCAACATTTAGGTTCAATGATTGTCAACACATCTGCCAACAATCCACACTTTTCTTTGCCAACAGTCGTACACACATTTAATCACTTTGCCAACCCTCATACACACTTAATCAGCATATCACTACCTTCGCCTGCTTTGCCCATACACTATTAACACTTAAGCATACACCCTTAGTCACTTATTGAATATATCCCTACCCTACTTTGATCACGTACTCTGCCAACATCCACATATCACGCCACACTTTCAATACACACTTGACCACAATGCCAACTGACTTATCATTTTGCCAACATTCCTACTCTACTTAATTAACACTACACAACAGGAAGAAACACTTATTATAGAAACCAACCTTCCCCCAAAAGCTGCACACTATACATAAGCTAGTTTCAAAAGTAATAAACACGACTAAATAATAAACACAGTAGGTTAGTTAGATTATATATTAGCTAGTCTTTATTTTCAACTGACGGTATATTGCAAAGTTCCCATCAAGATTTGTTATTTTGAAGATTTTTGAGTGAAATAAGGTGCTAAATAAATAAACTTTGTCTTGATATGATGCAGAGACATCGTAGTTTTATATTTTCCATTAATTATTGATAAATCAGCTCTCGATAGATTAAATTTACCGTCAGCTGAACAGAAACAGTATAGTTAAGACCGGCTTACCTCAGTACTGCCTGGTGGGATATAGAGCAGTAAGAAATATGAAGGACCGTACACTCAAGAAAATTTAAAAAGATTATAGAAGTATTCCTTAAAAGCTTGGCTATGAAATAAAAATGTTAAACTGAAATCAATAATTAAAGATAAAAATGCCAAATTGCATTGCCAATGAAACTCCATATTAAAGGCTTAAAATCCAAAACAAATTAATGACTAATTACTGAAATGGCTATTACAATATGGATAGAAGATTATAAAGAAACTTTCCAAAGAAAATTACTATACGTAATATTGGGTAAATTATGTACTGAACAAAGTTATACCATGATCACAAAGAGTTGCAAATTAGCCAAAGACAATGTGCATTATTGTTTTCTGAAGTACTTTCGGTACATAATATAAAAGAAAAGACTTCATAATATATATAAGTACCTTTACTGGTATTATAGAAGTATTCAAAATATATATCTATTCCGTAGGTACAGTGGGGTTTTATTTATTATATATAAAAATTTGTGTCTCTGATCAATAAAAAGATAAGTTGATATATGCTCTTTTTAATATCCATGTTATTTTTGTTTTCCTGTTTCAAATTCTATAAGTTCTCAAGTATAATTTTGTCTAAGTTAATTATCTTGGTTCTCTTCATATTTCGTCAATTTTCAAGTTATAAGTACTTTTTCTTAGCATGGGGTTAAGTTTTTCAAGTATAGTTTTTTTCGAAGTTAATTAAATTTTATTTAAGTTCTCTTTATATTCTAAGTCAGTTTATTATTTATTTTCTGAGTTCTCTTTTATTTAGATAGTTTCATATTTTTTTTCTTTTTATTTTAAGTCCATATATTGGAACTTTATTTATAATTGAAAACTATTTTTCTAAGTTTTCATCAGTTATAAAAGTCATAGCTTACAATAAAGTGATCAAGAAAAGATATAAGTTCGTTTTTTTTTTTATTAAGTAAAGTTCGCGTGACAAAGACGATATATAACAATATTATACGCGGTACAAAAACGGTGTGTATACTATATCATAAGTTAACGTTAAAGCAAATACAAGAGTAATGAATTCAAGTGATGCAAAGATATTATTTGACCCGGTACAATGGCGGAACATATATAAGCTACGTTAAAGGCAAACAGTCATTAAATTAAAGCAAAGGAAAATATTGAAGCTGAAGGAGGGGCGACCAACTCAGGGGGGAAGAGGGGAAGGGGGACATCATCAAAACAACAAAGCTGTGAATTAATAAGAATATCAAAGATTAGTAAAAGTAATAAAGCCCTATCTCATCTGAAAGGGAAAAATAGATTAGCCTAACCTAACACACACCATTCATACCATGCAACTACGACTACATACTACGACTACTACTACGACTACATACTACGACTACTACTACGACTACATACTACGACTACATACTACGACTACGACTACATACTACGACTACATACTACGACTACATACTACGACTACATACTACGACTACATACTACGACTACTACTACGACTACATACTACGACTACTACTACGACTGCACCTAACCTAACACGCATCATTCATACCATGCAACTACTACTACAAACTACGACTACAAACAAAACAAGAATAACACTCCCCTTGTGTCCTGATGGTGTTGCAGTCTCGTAGCATCGGCAAAGTCCACAGGGCAGTCTCGTAGCATCGGCAGAGTCCACAAGGCAGTCTCGTAGCGTCGGCAGAGTCCACAGGGCAGTCTCGTAGCATCGGCAGAGTCCACAGGGCAGTCTCGTAGCGTCGGCAGAGTCCACAGGCAGCAACTCAAATCCTGGAAATAAGAAATAAAAACATTAATTTGAGATCGTAAAAAAAAAAAAAAAAATCTATTTATACTCTGTTCAGGACAAGTAGGCAAACTCTTAGATTTTAATTTTCAAATTTATTGTTTTAAGTTACAAGAGTTTCTAAGCAAGGATATACGATGCTAATTATCAAGCACTTTTAATGAAAGGTTGAAAAGATATATATTTGTATTTAATTAATTATGTTTATTTGTAAGTTAATTGGTGGGTTGGTGAAAATATGAATTAAGTAACACCCCGTTTTTAACATTAATCATTAATTACTTGAAAAAAATTAATATGAACAGTATAGCAACAGAACAGAGTATAATGATATAGTATAATGAGTTGGGCAGTAACTTACCCCAGACAGTTGGTAGGTTGATGTGTGTTGCAGAGTCCATAGTTCGGGTGGTGTTGGTAGCTTCCGGTGAGTTGGCTTAGTTCGGTGATGGTGGGATACAAACACCAACTCAAATCCTGAAATAGAGAAAAAGAAAAAATATAAGACTAAGAAATATTTACACAGTAAGAGATATAAATATATTACTATATTAATTAATTAATTAATTATAAACTATCTAAAATACCCAACTGAAATATTTACAAAGTATGTATCTCAAAAGTATATAGATAATCAATGTTATATCCAACTATGAATTACGTATGAAATGCGGGATATGTAAAAAGAACCGAGTTACATTTAAACATCAACACAGAACTGGGTGGTATATATAACTCTCGCCCGCGCTCAGGTCCTGAGGCCTGCTGCCTGCCTGCGTGAGTCACCCAAAACCGCCCAAAATCACCACGCCCAAATTAACGCTACGACATTCTAACCTACACCAATCGATTTACCGCATCAGTTTACCCTTTCTTTACACTTTTTTCTTTACTGGACTTGTGTCAGATTCTCCAAATTCGCTTTCCCTGAGCCACAAATCGAAATTTTCAGTCACAAATTTGAAAGTCCATTAACTTTTGCATTTTTTTAGTTACAAGGCTGAGACTTTGACAATAGGTAGTTCCATTTATTTAGAGAAATGGATTTTCTCAGATTTTTTTTTTTTTTAGTTTTACGAAAGATATGAATTAATTAGTGCTGCTCTATTCATAAAACGTCAAGTATAAGTAAATGTAGTTGAAATTATCTGTTCTTTCACACAATTATACATTCATTTATATATTCCGTTTTATATGAATGCTTAAAAATAGTAGAAACTCGAGTAATAACTGAATAATATAGATATTGAAGGACTTGGTGATCCACGCGCTCTGGTTAAGTCTGACTGCCTGGTGCCTTATCCACCAAAAACACCCTAACTCACCAACCTATATTAACACTACAACTTGCTAACCTATTCCATTCGATTTACCGCATCATTTAACCCTTTTCAATATCGTATTTTTTTACAAATAGCCACGGTTATTCCCTATTCTCACTCATAAGCCCACACATCGCATTTTCTGGTCACAAATTTCATAGTTCATTAATTTGTGCAGTATATAAAATACAAGGTTGAGAATTGTACAACCTATAGTTACCGTTATGTATACAGTATGTTATGATATGCTCAGATTTCTTTAATTATGATTATTACGAAATATAGAAATATATTTGTATAGCTCTATTCATAAATCGTGCATTTTAAGTTAATTTGGTTAGTTTTTCATTATATAATTCGAATGTAATTATCAAACAATAATAATGAAAGGATGATCAGCTATATACCTTATGATTATATCTTTAAATATGAACAGTATAGCAACAGGACACACTATTAATTATTTATAAACAATCTACAATACTCGAATGAAATGTTTACAAAGTACCGTACGTATCTTAAAAATATATAGATAAAACCGTATAATATCTAACTATTTATTAAGTACAAAGTCCGGAATATGTTAATAGTATAAAGAACCGAGTTGCATTTAAACATCAACACAGAACTGGGTGGTATATATAACTCTCGCCCGCGCTAGGGTCCTGAGGCCGGCTGCCTGCCTGAGTCACCCAAAACGCCCAAAATCACCACGCCCAAATTAACGCTACGACATTCTAACCTACACCAATCGATTTACCGCATCAGTTTACCCTTTCTTTACACTTTTTTCTTTACTGGACTTGTGTCAGATTCTCCAAATTCGCTTTCCCTGAGCCACAAATCGAAATTTTCAGTCACAAATTTGAAAGTCCATTAACTTTTGCATTTTTTTAGTTACAAGGCTGAGACTTTGACAATAGGTAGTTCCATTTATTTAGAGAAATGGATTTTCTCAGATTTTTAAATTTTTGAGTTTTACGAAAGATATGAATTAATTAGTGCTGCTCTATTCATAAAACGTCAAGTATAAGTAATGTAGTTGAACTTATCTGTTCTTTCACACAATTATATATTCATTTATATATTCCGTTTTATATGAATGCTTGAAAATAGAAACTCGAGTAATAACCGAATAATGTATATATTGAAGGACTGGGTGATCCACGCGCTCTGGTTCAGTCTGACTGCCTGGTGCCTTATCCACCCAATAACTTCCTAATTCACCACCTATTTTAACGCTACAACTGTCTAACCTATTCCATTCGATTTACCGCATCACTTAACCCCATCGAAGATAATTCCTTCCTATTAATCTTAAAGGTTTTATGTATCTCCATTCCTCAAGCCAAAATTCGTATTTTACAGTCACAAATGTCTAAGTTAGTTAATTATTTAGTGTTCTATATACTGTATCTATTGCCGGACGCCTTACTCCCCTTAACCCGTACAGTACCAGGAATGTCTTTTATATTGCCGGACGCCTTACTCCCCTTAACCCGTACAGTACCAGGAATGTCTTTTATATTGCCGGACGCCTTACTCCCCTTAACCCGTACAGTACCAGGAATGTCTTTTATATTGCCGGACGCCTTACTCCCCTTAACCCGTACAGTACCAGGAATGTCTTTTATATTGCCGGACGCCCTACTCCCCTTAACCCGTACAGTACCAGGAATGTCTTTTATATTGCCGGACGCCTTACTCCCCTTAACCCGTACAGTACCAGGAATGTCTTTTATATTGCCGGACGCCTTACTCCCCTTAACCCGTACAGTACCAGGAATGTCTTTTATATTGCCGGACGCCTTACTCCCCTTAACCCGTACAGTACCAGGAATGTCTTTTATATTGCCGGACGCCTTACTCCCCTTAACCCGTACAGTACCAGGAATGTCTTTTATATTGCCGGACGCCTTACTCCCTTAACCCGTACAGTACCAGGAATGTCTTTATATTGCCGGACGCCTTACTCCCCTTAACCCTACAGTACCAGGAATGTCTTTTATATCCGGACGCCTTACTCCCCTTAACCCGTACAGTAGAATGTCTTTTATATCATATTCTAGCCACTAGTATACGATTTTATCAACTTAGGAAGGACCTCTAGCAAAAATATGGCCCCAAACAACCTCAACCAACCCTTCTATCTCAAATCCTTCCTAAGCTGCTACATAATATCGTCTAAATATAGCTAGAATACAATATAATAAACGTCGCTGGCACTCAAAGGGTTATCGAGGGTGGCCATACACAAAATGCCCCCAAGCGGACCTATCCCCTATAAGAGGGACAACCCATGCCAGTTTAATGAAGGACTTAGATGATTGACCACTTAATTTAGTGTTATTGGGTGTAATTGTTGGTAAGAGTTGTATTATCGGACGTACCACTACCGACATACAACATAAATCATCTATAAATACTTAACCTAACTAAAAGGCCTAATCTAACCTAGTATTCTCATTACTACATGAATACTAGGTTAGGTTGTTTGGTTAGGTTAATGTTTTAGAGAGGAGTTATGTTGTATGTCGGTAGTGGTACGCCCGATAACACAACTCTTACCTAATTGTTTAGTAAGTCCTTCATTAAACTGGCATGGGTTGTCCCTCAGGAAACACCCCTCAAGTGGAAATCTCCCCTTACATTAAATGTGGCTAAAATTGGGTAATTCTTTACTTATTCGGTTGTTCTATCCCTCTCTCTCTCTCTCTCTCTCTCTCTCTCTCTCTCTCTCTCTCTCTCTCTCTCTCTCTCTCTCCCAACCCCTCTAAGCCCACGTATCTTTTTCAGAAAACTGAGTTTTGAGCATAGACTAATGAAAATGGATACAGGAGAGGTTGAGGGTAACTATATAGAAAACGTATAGCTCATATATTGGGGGTTGCTTTCTTGTATAGTTCTCCATATATTTTGATTAACTGTATATAGAAAACGTATAGCTCATATATTGGGGGTTGCTCTCTTGTTTAGTTCTCCACATATTTTGATTGACTATGTACAGTCGCGCTAGTAAGTGATGTCTCGGCACCAAATAGGTTATGATCAATAATTGGCATCAGGAATATCTAAGCTTCATTTCGTCATATCGAGTGAAAGATATCAACATGTTCATACACTTACCCACCCTATTTAACATCTGACAGACATTATTACAGCACAAAGCAAGCCAAACGTTATGACAGCCGGGACATGATTTATTAGCGCGACTGTACTATAAACTCTGAACATTGTACAGCATGATGCATAGCCTTCCGCAACAACGTTCCCCAAAGTGTTGGGGGTTGTACGGAGTGCTATATAAACAAGATGAAAACAAAGATAGGTTGACTCCCCCCCCCCCCTCATGACTTATTGTACTCATTAACCCCTTGTTTACCGGGATGTCTTTTTAGTTTTATTCTAGCTACATTTAGACGATTGTGTGCACTTTAAGCTACATTTAGACGATTGTGTGCAGTTTAAGCTACATTTAGACGATTGTGTGCAGTTTAAGCTACATTTAGACGATTGTGTGCAGTTTAAGCTACATTTAGACGATTGTGTGCAGTTTAAGCTACATTTAGACGATGGTGTGCAGTTTAAGCTACATTTAGACGATTGTGTGCAGTTTAAGCTACATTTAGACGATTGTGTGGTTTAAGCTACATTTAGAAGATTGTGTGCAGTTTAAGCTACATTTAGACGATTGTGTGCAGTTTAAGCTACATTTAGACGATTGTGTGGTTTAAGCTACATTTAGAAAATTGTGTGCAGTTTAAGCTACATTTAGACGATTGTGTGCAGTTTAAGCTACATTTAGACGATTGTGTGGTTTAAGCTACATTTAGAAGATTGTGTGCAGTTTAAGCTACATTTAGACGATTGTGTGGTTTAAGCTACATTTAGAAGATTGTGCAGTTTAAGCTACATTTAGACGATTGTGTGGGTTTAAGCTACATTTAGAAGATTGCAGTTTAAGACATTTAGACGATTGTGTGGTTTAAGCTACATTTAGAGATTGTGTGCAGTTTAAGCTACATTTAGACGATTGTGTGCAGTTTAAGCTACATTTAGACGATGTGTGTTAAGCTAATTTAGAAGATTGTGTGCAGTTTAAGTACACGATTGTGTGCAGTTTAATTGTGTGGGTTTAAGCTACATTTAGACGATTGTGTGTGCAGTTTAAGCTTTAGACGATTTAAGCTACATTTAGAAATTGTGCAGTTTAAGCTACATTTAGAAGATTGTGTGCAGTTTAAGCTACATTTAGACGATTGTGTGGTTTAAGCTACTTTAGAAGATTGTGTGCAGTTTAAGCTACATTAGACTACGAAGATTGTGTGCAGTTTAAGCTACATTTAGACGATTGTGTGCATTTAGAAGATTGTGTGCAGTTTAAGCTACATTTAGACGATTGTGTGCAGTTTAAGCTACATTTAGACGATTGTGGTTTAAGCTACATTTAGAAGATTGTGTGCAGTTTAAGCTACATTTAGACGATTGTGTGCAGTTTAAGCTACATTTAGAAGATTGTGTGCAGTTTAAGCTACATTTAGAAGATTGTGTGCAGTTTAAGCTACATTTAGAAGATTGTGTGCAGTTTAAGCTACATTTAGACGATGGTGTGCAGTTTAAGCTACATTTAGACGATTGTGTGCAGTTTAAGCTGCATTTAGACGATTGTGTGCAGTTTAAGCTACATTTAGACGATTGTGTGCAGTTTAAGCTACATTTAGACGATTGTGTGCAGTTTAAGCTACATTTAGACGATTGTGTGCAGTTTAAGAAGGATCTGTGGTAGTACAAAGGGTTAAGTGCGATAGTTCGAAGCTTCTTAATTGCTGGTTACTCATTTTAAACTTAACCCTTTCACGCACATATGACGCAGAGGTTGCCAGATTAGCAATAAGAAATAGTTCTCTCACTCTTATAATTACCTCTCCAAAATTAGTTTTCTGCCCACAGCTAACTCAAACACAACTGCAGAGGTTGAAGTAACTAAACTAAAGGTTTCTAAATACCCGTGATGGTAACAAAGGTTTTAAAGTATCCCCAATAGGCTCATAATCGCGTCATATGTCGGACAGGGTTAATAAAATCGTCTAATAGTTGCCAGAATAGAATTACAATTATGTCGCCGGTACAGAAGGGGTTAATATATGGGCCCAGTCAGTCACAAACACACGCTTTCAGCATTTTCAGCATTAGTACGCGAGACGTCTACTTTTTATTGACTGTGGTTATATTGAGAGGATTTTTATGCAGCTTGGGAAGGATCTGTGGTAGTTAAAAGGGTTAATTGAGATAGTTGGTAGCCTTTTTATTGATTCTAGTTATATTGAGAGGATTTTATGAAGCTTAGGAAGGATAGCGTAGTCTTAAAATCGCCAAACTAATTGCCCAAACGTCTTAAAATCGGAAAACTAATGGGGCTAAACACGAGGGAGAAGGCGGGGCCAGTAAAACGACCCATCCCCCCCCCCTCCCCCTTAATTAAACTGCCTCATACCTCGGCCATGTTGAATTATGTTTGGGGGTTATGGAAAACGGGAGTGTTGGCCTGGTGCGGAGTAACTAACATAAAATAATGATAATAGTACCGGTAGCACTAACACTCAGCGCATCCTATAAAAAGCGCTTACCCTACACATTATCAAAATAGTGACCCATCCTAATTAAAGTACGGTAAATTTGGGGGTGCGTTTTGAAGTTATATTAGTTTTGGATTTTTTTTTTTTAATACACGAATTTTCCGAGTGTTTTTATAAAAAAAATTGATCATTTGCATCATATAGTGTTGTATAATTAGAAATCTCGGGAAAACTATTTCCCATTAGGCCTATCGATCGATGTTGAGACAGCCCTCGATAGTGATTTGAAAAGACATTAGCCTAACCTAACAACGTACCTAACCTAACCTAGTATTATGAGTGGGGGCTGCGCCCCCACACCTGGTTGAGTACTAATCCCTTAATAAATTAGCTGTCGATTACAGTATACGAAGGTGAAAGAAAGTCGATGAAGTCTATGGTGTTTACTCTGCAATCTTCAGCTTGATTGTACATTGATAACGGGAAAGTACCGTATTGACAACCTTGTTACGAAAATTAAATTTAGTACCATACTTTTATATTAGGTTTTTCCGAGGGTTTAACACATTTTCATATGATCTTTAGAGCTATCGATGACTGAAAGTACCGTATGACAACCTTTGTTACGAAAAAGAATGTTAGTACCATACTTTTTTATTAGGTTTGCCGAGGGTTAAAACAAATGTTATGATCTTTAGAGCATATAGATTCAATATTTATCTTCAAATATATCAACAAAATTCGTGGTATTAAAATAACATTGAACCTTAGTTTTTAACGGGATTTACTATTTTTAAACAATATTTCCAGACGTCCATCGACACTATATCGCCGAAGAATTTACCTTCGGACCTACAGTACGATTTCTGTTGACCCATTTTCTTACGATTCACGGCGGTTTCGGGTGGTTTTTCATTCTCCCGTAGTATGATTTAGTATTTTGACATCTACATAATTGTTAAGAGCCGGGGTCCGGGGGGGGGGGGGGGGGGGGGACAGCTCCCAAGTTAGGCAAGGTTGTTTGGTTAGGTTAATGACAATATTGTCGTTGGAAGTGCATGTGACATGTCTGCCGCGAGTGCAGCCTCCCTAACTGGCGGCGGACGTGTGTCACATGACACCGGCACTTCCGATGACAATGCAGTATTGTCATTAACACCTTCTGTACCGCGAATGTCTTTTTCATTTTATTTTGGGTAGTTTCAGAAGATTTTATTCAGTTTAAAAAGGTCCTCCAGCGCTTAACAGGCTTCGAACTATCTCCCTTACCCATTTTTACTACCACAGATCCTTCTTAAACTGCGCAAAATCGTCTATAGTTGAAATTTTGCCACAAACATCCTCGGTAGTGAAAGGGTTAACCTAACCAAACAACCTTACCTAACCCCTGCATATGTCAGTAGTAGGGACTAGGGCTTCCTAAATAAGGTAGGTTAAAAACTTACAATGACAAAACAAAAAGCAGTACGCGAAGGAAAGTTACGAACACGCGCGTATAAAGAACTCCCCTCCCTCCCCCCCTTACAGGCTAAAGTAAGAGAGAGAGAGAGAGAGAGAGAATGTGCGCGTGTGTATTTAGAGGTTGTAGGATAGGGGGGGGGGGGGATAAGCGAGAGAGAGAGAGAGAGCTGGAGAATGAACGCATGAGTATGTAGGGGATTGGGGGGGGGGGAAGTTGGATCACTCTATGGGGCAGAGGGGGGACGCGGGAGAGGGCGGTATAGGTTATATCACTATATACGACAGCATGTAAATCACCCCCCAAATTTTTTTATTAGTCTTACAAAACATATTCATTGGGAACGAGTGGAGATGTGGAAAGCCGAAGGCAACTTGGAGGGGGAGTGTGGGAGGGGGGGTAGTTGTGTGAAGGGCAAGTTGTCAGGAAGAGGCAGGAGAGGAGGAGGGGGGAGGGGTCAGAAGAGAGAGAAGGAGGAGGAAGGGAAGAGGGAGAGGAAGGGGGGGATTCAGAAGAGAGAAGGATAAGTAGAGAGAAAGAGAGAAGAGAGGAGGGGGAGAGAAAGGAGGAAGAGGAGGAGGGGGAGGAAATGAGAGAATAGAAGCGGGGTGGGGGGTGGAAACGAGTGCGGGGGAGGGCGAGGTTTGGACGAGGGAGGAGGAAGGCGGGTGGGGGGGGGGGGGGACACCGATATCACCCCCTTCCCTAGTTTGTACCATAATTAATAGTTAACCTAACCCTCTATGGTCATCGCACCTCACCAACATAATGTAAACACGGCAAATTGTTTCCGTTATGACCTAAATATCCTGAAAGTCAACGATATTCCCGTATTTACTATTTGTTAGAATATAGGCTGACGATATGGCAGACACGAACCGGCTCATTCAGTCAGAAGTCTTTAATTTCCTTGTATTAAACCAATATTTTACATCCATGACTACCTTAGCATCAATAGAATTTCAGCACACACTTATTATCTAAATATATACACGCAAATATTCCCATACACACCTTAAATGCGGTGAAAACGCGAAGAGCCCACGACCATACGTCCGTCTGCTGCCAGGAAATTTATAGCACTGAGTAATGACGTCACATTCAAACACCGCTTGCCCGACCATCCACGAGTCCTGTTAGGATTTATAGATACCATAGTTAATTAATCAATTTCCGTACTATCTTCAGGCTTAGCATGTTCCCAGAAGATAGTGTTTTATCTTAGGTATTTGGAAGTTGTTGTAATCTGCATATAGGGCTTATAATACACACACATATAGTTGTTGTAATCTGCATATAGGGCTTATAATACACACACATATAGTTGTTGTAATCTGCATATAGGGCTTATAATACACACACATATAGTTGTTGTAATCTGCATATAGGGCTTATAATACACACACATATAGTTGTTGTAATCTGCATATAGGGCTTATAATACACACACATATAGTTGTTGTAATCTGCATATAGGGCTTATTATACACACACATATAATTTATTAACTGAAGCACTGGCATCGATATCAACCTCGCCATAAAACAGATGAAGTGAAACGTGCGCGAGATTCAAATGATACAATTACTATTTGTACACTTGGCCACATACATTTGTACACAGGAAAATAATTTGATTTTGTTTTATTATTATTTAGCTTGAAGGAGGTCTGGGTGCAGTGTTTTAGCTTGAAGGGGATCTGTGGGGAGTCTTTTAAGCTTGAAGGGGGACTGGGATGTATTTATTAACTTGAAGGGGGTCTCTCTGGGTGTGTTTTACAGTTGAAAGGGGTCTTGGGGGGCATTTGACACTTTGAAGGGGATCTGGGGGTGTTAAATAGCTTGAAGGAGGTCTGAGGGGCCGTGTTTTAGCTTGAAGGGGGCTGGGGACCGTGTTTTAGCTTGAAATGGGGTCTGGGGTGCTGTGTTTTAGCTTGAAAGGGGTCTGGGGTGGGTTCAATAGCATGAACGGGGTCTGGGGGTGCTTAATAGGTTGAAGGGGGTACGGGGGTGTGGTTTAGCTTGAAGGGGGTCTAGGATCGGTTTAATAGCTTGAAGGGGGTCTGGGGGCGTTAAATAGCTTGAAGGGGGTCTGGGGGCCGTATTTTAGCTTGAAGTGGGTCTGTGAAGCAGTGATTTAGCTTGAAAGGGGTCTGGCGTGGGTTTGATAGCTTGATAGGGGTCTGGGAGCCGTGTTTTACCTTAAAGTGGGTCTGGGGGCGGTGATTTAGCTTGAAAGGGGTCTGGGGGTGTTTAATAGCTTGAAGGGGGTCTGGGGGTTATGTTTTAGCTTGGAGGGGGTATGGGAGGTATTATTAACTTGAAGGGGTCTGGGGGCGGTGATTTAGCTTGAGGGGGCTCTGGGGGTGTTAATAGCTTGAAGGGGGTCTAGGGTGTTTAATAGCTGGAAGGGGGTCTGTGGGGCGTTTTTGAAGAAGGTCTAGGGAGTCGTGACTTAGCTTGAAGGGGGTCTAGGGTGTTTAATAGCTGGAAGGGGGTCTGTGGAGCGGTTTTTAAGAAGGCCTAGGGAGCCGTGACTTAGCTTGAAGGGGGTATTGTGGGCGTTTTACAGCTTGAAGGGGGTCTTATGAGAGAGAGAGAGAGATTAAGAAGTACGAGATTGATATGGTGTGGATGTGTTGAGGAGTGTTACATAATTTGATAACCCATTATGTACCGGTGATATCATTTTTATTATATCAGGTGAAGGTATTGAGGGATAAGCCTTTACAACGGCACCTCGTATCTACATTCTACTTTTCCAATTTTTCTGAAGTGTAGAGAGGGGAGAAGGGGTGTTGGAGAGAGAGAGGAAGCTGTTGGAGTGGCTTTGTTATGTGTGTTATTAGTCTGTATACGAAGAATGTAGAGAGGGGAGAATGGGTGTTGGAGAGAGAGGAAGCTGTTGGAGTGGCTTTGTTATGTGTGTTATTAGTCTGTATACGTCGTCGAGGTGTCCCCCCGTATCTGGCAACTATTAGACGACAGCCTATTATTCATCTTAATGGGAGATGGGCCGTTTTGTTATCTATTAATTCATGTATTCCTATATTTCTTACTTTCCTCGATAGACTTCCATCAAGCTTGAAAAAACACTCCCTAGGACCCCCCCCCCTTCAAGATTAATTTGTACATATTTTGGTAGAAAAATGTCCCGGCTGAAGACCGGTACTCTTATAATTACAGGCTCGCTCTCGCTCGCTAGGAAAAAAAAAAATAAAATAAATGGTACGAAAGGGTCTTAAAATTTATTACGAAATGGGGCGAAAGGTGTTAAAATCGTCAAACTAATAGGCCGAACGTCTAAAAATCTCCAAACTAATGGGGCTAAACACGAGGGAGAAAGTAGTCCAGAAAACCGGCCCATCTCCCCTTAGGTAAGCCATTCAGTACCGGGGACGTCCTTTTCATTATATTCTGGCAACTATTACTCGATTGTACAGTCGTGCTAATAAGTCATGTCTCGGAACCAAGTATATTTCGTTCAATAATTGGTATCAGCAATGTCTAAAACTTGATTTATTAGTTTCGAGTGACATATTATATAAGCATGGTCCTACACTTATCCACCCTATTCAACATTGGACAGACATTAATACTGCACAGAGAGAGCCAAACGTAAAGACAGCTGGGACATGACTTATTAGCGCGACCGTACTTGCCTAATTACAGCGAATAGACTATAGTATCAGACCAGAGAAGGGTGTAGGCTAGGTCAGGTCAGGTCAGGTGAAGGTATGGAGGGATAAGCCTTTACAACAGCACCTCGTATCTACATTCTACTTTTCCTATTTTTCTGAAGAGTGTAGAGAGGGGAGAAAGGGTGTTGCAGAGAGTGGAAGCTGTTGGAGTGGCTTTGTTATGTGTTATTTTTAGGTTGTTAATGGATGCGTGGACACCGAAAATAGTTCGTGGTGATAGGCTACCTGTAAAGTGCGCGCCACTAAAGTAAAATTCTACCAAAATATGGCTTAGATATTTGCATTCTATGTTTATTCAACTAATGCATGTCTAATGATATAAAACAAAGATAAATTGAATTGTTATTGAAGGTTGAAACAATACAGAAAAGCTATACATGTACAATATAAGTTAGTCACCCTAAATATAATGTTTTCTATGGTTTACCTAGATAGAGAAAACGATAATTTAACATCAACTGAACTATTTATTGACCACTCATTGTCTACAACGCTCACACGTACAGTTCCGAGCATATGAAACAGAGACACCGCCTCAGGCCTTCTACTTAGTCATTGTGTCCTTTCTAGCTGGAGAGTTATGATGGGGGAGAACGGGAGTGGAAGTAGGCGATAGTGGGAGGGTG